>VWZT01011096.1:208560-341382 GCA_013397055.1 Pachycephala philippinensis | reverse complement strand
GCAGCCCGCGGGGCAGGGCCGGAGCGCGGCCCCACCCGGCCCAGCCGCTCCCTCTGCTGCCCGCGTTCGCTGGGAAGCCTCCGCAGGGCACCCCTGGGCCGTGTGAGCCGCGATGCCAAAGGTGACCCGGGCCCTCCCCGGTGCCCTGGTCCTGCCGAGACCTGCCAAAGGTGACCCGGGCCCTCCCCGGTGCCCTGGTCTTGCCGAGACCTGCCAAAGGTGACCCGGGCCCTCCCCGGTGCCCTGGTCCTGCCGGGACCTGCCAAAGGGGCCCCGGGCCCTGCCCGGTGCCNTGCCAAAGGTGACCCGGGCCCTCCCCGGTGCCCTGGTCCTGCCGGGACCTCGGGGCCGCCGCTGTGCCCGGTAACGGCCGCGGAAATGAGACACTTAAAAATGCCAACCTGACTTTTTAAAATAAACCGTTAATTAATATCTCGGTCTGTGGAAGTGCTTCTCAAAAACCCAATTTACAAAATAAGAAACTCAACAACCTGACCTTTTAAAATAAACCATTAATTAATATCTCGGTATATGGAAGTGCTGCTAAAAACCCCCAAATTAAAAAGTTGTGCTGTTAACTCTGGCCCCAGCAGTCTGGCAAAGCTGCTTCTCCTACGAGGCGGGGCTTGTTTCTCCGTGTGCTGCTGTGTGTGGGTCATCCAGCATCTCCGTACCCCAGTTCCCCTGCCTGCAGCGCAGGGAAGAAGGTACAGGCCAGTTCAACTAATGTGCTGCGTTGTACAGAGACATCATGGAAATGGGAAGTGCTCCAAAACCATTGCATTTTTGTTGCTGGGTGGAGAAAGGTTACACTTCCTCTCACTCGGTAGCCCCTGTGAGGAGAAGCTGAAAGAATTTCTCCAAATAAAAGAAACCAGTGAAGCAGGGAAGATTGGGAAACAGCCATGATGCGTCGTTTTCTGCTATGGCTTTGCACGAGGTGAACTATTTTGTGATCATGCAGTATTCATTATGCTGTGCATTCCTTCAGGAATTACAGTATCCAGGCTGTGGGTTGTGAAATGCTGTAACAAAGAAATTTTAAAAAAGAAGGGATAGAGAAGACAATGGGGTGATGCAACAAACAAAATGGCAAAGTCCATGCCAAGCTGAGAGTTGCTGGCTTTTGTTTGTTTGAAAAAAGTCCAGCCCGGCTCTCTCGTTAAATACAGCACTTTCCTAAGCAACCGTTTGTTCTTCCTGAACAGTAAATCCAGCCAAAGATGGGCTAAGCAGTTTCAGAGCAACAGGATGAGTCCTCTGGCCTTTATGAAACACACAGTAAACAGGGTGCACAGGGCAAGGCTCAGGCCATGAAGTTAAAACAGGAATATAATAAATGGAAAGAGGATTCCTCCCCCAATCCATCTGAGTGCGGCAGAGCTCTCTGCATCTAACAGCACCTCTGCACTTGAATCACGGCCTGACCCAGGCAATCATTAGCAGAGTCTACACCAGGCACGTGAGACACATAAATGGGAGACCAAGTTCATGAGATCCTCTTAAAAAAATCATATTTGACTTTTTAAATGTGGGGTTTTATGAGCCTTCTGGTTTTGCCTGCGAGGATCAGCCTTATCACACGTTCCTGCTTCCTCCCTGTCCGTGAAGGCTAATAGTAGATCTTTAAAAACTAGAAGCTGAGACTCTCAGATGAGTAAGATGCCTGTAAACACCGAGGCTTTATGGAATGCCTGAAAAACATGGGACTTGTGAAAATGAATAAATAAATAAAAGCCAGACTTGGCAACACTGACAGAAAGGACTGAATACCAACTGCATTACGGTAACATTTTTGTGGCCAAACTTGCAGCCTCAATGTTTTAATGATGGCAGCCTTTACTGCATTTAACAGAAGCCTGGATTTGATTCTTTCGGAATAAAAGGGCTTTTGAATGCTCTGTAAAGGCAATTTCCTGACTTCATTGATCGCTGACACAAACACCAGAATTAAATCTCCTACATCTTGAGCTAAAGCAACAATCCCATTAATTTGGAGAGCAGTGGGCTTGTACAGGAAGCAGTCGCTGGAAGAGGACATGTAGCATGAGCTGAACCAGTTGGCTGCTCTCTGCGTCTCATGTCGCCAAGCAAGAACAGGGCCAAGGTAAATCTCCATATAACCATGTTTTATTTGGAGGCTGCTAACAGCCAGTCTGAATTCATGAAGGAATGTGAATAGCCACATCAGGAAACTCAGCAAGAGATTATTCGAACTGGCAGGGTTTAAGAAGGAAAATTAAATTTGCTCTTTGTTGTCCCTGCCTGTTTTTCCACTTCTGAATCAGAATAAAATGAAGGACCACTCCAAAGAACTTGCACATTCCTTCACATAACTTCAAGTTGTGATGTAAAGACTGTACTGGCAGAAATATCTGTAGGTCTCAGCACATACTTGTCATTAAATACATGGAAAGGATTGTAGTTAAATTACAACAAGGTAAAAATCTTGAAAAAAGGTACGTTCACAGCAGGCGAACTCTAACCTGAACATAGCTATGTACATAATGATGGAATGCAGCTACTCTTTGGCCCGTGCTTTGGAAGTCTGAAGTCTTTCCAGGCCATAAGAAGTTTCATGAGGTTAATCCTTCTATGGCACAGGGGTACACGAGGTGGGAAGGAAGCAATAATACAACAGAGATAGCCCAAACTCCCCTGAGAGGAAACAGCCCCACTATGTAATCTTGTCTCAATACTTCCAGGCCCTGCCTAGTTAATGAAGAGAATCTTGGTCAGTTGGAGAAGCTCTGTGGCTGCTGACCCTCCCCATGGCCACCCCATGTGCTCACACCCTGCCCAGGATTCTGCTGCCTCCACCCCTGCTTGTTCACTTATTCCTCCCAGGACAAGTGCACAGCAGCTTCTGAAAAGAAGATCACTTCAGCATATCCCAGAAGTGAATCTTCTAGAATTTAAACATTGACTTCTATCTCACAATAAAGTAAAAGTGGCATTTCTTCTTCCCCAAATTCAATGGACTTGATAAAGATTAGGCCTTATATCACTACTGCCATGTAGATCTGCACAAACATCATTTAAGGGGTTGTCAATTTTCCAGCTGCACATCTTAGTACATGCTGGTTACCCCAAAGCAAGGACTGTCTCTATAAAGTATGCAGCAAACTCCAAATTGGATTTGCAAAGTGACCTGATTAAAAAACCCCAAACCTACAACATTTTAAAGGCAGACTTCTGGTAGCTTGTTTAGGGCTACTCCATGGCCTGCACAATTCACCCACAGCAACTTCTGGCAGAGGTGGGGGTGAGGGCACCTCTGACATTTCCACCACTGCAGGGTGAGGCTTTCAGTTCCTCCTCTATGATTACAACCCAATTATATAAATACAGGCAGAGCTTTTAAAGCATGAAGCCACCACGACTTGCACATTTACTCAACTGCATTTAAAATATCTGTACTTTCATAATTACAACATTGACAAGGATTTCAGAGGGAAGGCTAATTTTCATGAGGGAGAGAGGATGCTTAGTGATTGAGAATGATGTGCATTGACATCAGTATTCTGCTCCACTACAAACTCCTAGAGTGAACCTCCCTGTATCTGGCATTTCAGGACAGTGCTTCCCCCACAGTGGTCACCTCCTAGCCCAGGCTGCAGGGCACAAAATGCTCTTGCTCCCTGTCCACTTTGTGTGCAAGTCAGAATAGCCTGGGCCACCCTCAAGTGGTGAAGTGCAGATACCCAGCATTGTGATGACGAATGAGGAGCCACACAGCCCATCAGCTCTGCTGTGGCACTGATGGCTGCCCTCACACAGGTGGAGCAGTAAAGTCCCAAGTGATTCTTGCTGCTTTTGAGTGTTCTGAGATCTCACTTTACAGGACACAGACGGGGCTGCTTGCCTGCCCTGCAGGTGTGTTTTGAAAACAAACAGGTTGAAGTCACCAGGCCCCAGATACAACTGCAAAAGGGGCTGTGGAAGTGAAAGAAAGGCAGCCCTAACATAGTGTTTAGCTTTGGACTTGGAAAATCCATAATTATATCTTGCTGTATGTCTGCACAGAGCAGAGCTTACGGAGACCATGTACAGGCTATATTTAAATGAGCTATTCCAGGTACCACAGGCAGTGTCGTCATGGTACCAACACAGGCTGCAGAGCCCACTTCTGAAACCTAGAAAATATGCAGGTAACCACTGCTGTGCTCTGTAGCTCACCAGCTGCTCGGCAGGTAATGTAAAGCTAATTCTAGGTACAATTCCTCGTGTTTATTTAGGCAATGAAGCCAGTGGAGGAAGTTACTGCTTCCAGTCACTCTTTTTCACTCCTGAATCTCTGTTCCCTTCCACTGCCTCCCATGGTGCCACTACAACTATCCATAAGGCTCACTGGAAACAGAAGGATTGAATTTATCCACATGGACAAAAAACCCCAATTAACCAAACAACAACAACAAAAAAGCAATATCCACCAGTTTTTCTCTGGAGCTGCAAAGGGACCACCAGAGGCAGGGGATAAAGTCATCAAGGCTGCAAGTGTAGGTGGGAATCCCCCTTGAACATGTATAAATGGTGCTAGTCCAAATGGTGTTACAGAAAGAATAAACACAGTTTCTACTTTTCCAGTCAACTGCCAATATTCTTCATTGAAACATATTGGTTGTGTTCTCTCTTGCAGTGACACACCAGGGACAAGATCTGGAAGAAGGCTGCCTCCTGGAAGTACTGCTGCTGCACAGCATCCTACTGGTACATTTTGTCTTTTGCTTGGCAGCCAGACGTGGGACTTGCTTTTGACACTGTGCTGGCGTTCACTGATATCAGATTGTGAGGGGCTGTTTCATCAGAAACAAAAGAGTGAAATGGAATAAGGAATAAATTAAAGGAAGGACCAAGCTGTTGTTTCAATTCTTGTAGCTTGAAAGAAAAAGAGGTAGAAACCAGCAGAGATTTGATTATCAGATTCCGCAAATGATACTATTATTGTAATTACCAAACTCCTTCTAAAGCAGATATAGCTACAGTTATTGCAGCAGCAGGACTGTACATGGAGAAGGAAGGACACAGAACCTGCACTGTAGGACAGAAATGAGGATGTTTCAGTCAGTGAAAATCTTTGTTCCCAGGAGACGCTGGAGAAGCCGAGACCATCTTCAGAGAGAAATGACAGTGCTAGAGGGGCCTTCCTACATGTTTTCACACCATTGAAAAGCAATTGTGCTTATGGATTTTTCTTAGCCTAGGAGAATCCACTAGGAGAAAGTAAGGTCAAATGGGGAGTTCAAAATGACGTAGGCAAGGATGTCAGCCTTTCCCAGTGTCCTATCAAGACATTTATGCAATATCATCTGGAGCTGGGCTGCCATACCTAAGGCTTTTGACACAGAATGAACTTTGCTTTTCAAATTAGAACTGACAAATAAAATAGATTATTCATCTCTACTCAAAACAAACAAACTAACAAAAAACAAACAAAAAAACAACCCGAAAAGAAAATCTAGGCAGTATCATTGGAGCCCTGGCACCTACAAAAACTGTTTGTGATGACAAGTTTGTTATTCAGACCTGTGCCCATTTTCTGAGTTGAAGTTACAAGTGAAAGGGGAATGCTGTAACCCAAGCTAGGGGCCACTCCAGCACAGGAATTATCATCTTATAAACATAGGCATGGCCTGATTTAGGTGTTTCAAGAGATGCAGCAGCCGATCAGCACCTCCTGTCAGCCTCTGCCTCAGAGACATCAGTTCATTCTGTGTCCTTGGACTTTTTAAAAGCCGAGCAGATAATACCCTGACCACATAGAGGGATCTGAAAGTGTTCAGACACAACCTCTGTTTCCATGCAGTCCCTGGAAGAGCTGTAGAAAAAGCCACAGGCCACTGTCAAAAGAGCTGAACCTCTTTAATCTCTTCTGTAGGTGTCTTTAAAACAAATGTAAACTCTCACATTGGAGTCCAATGAAAGATCCCTGTTCTGGGCTGAGCCCCAGGTGAATAAGGAACCTTGGCAGTTTGAAGCATCAGTTGTTTGCATTTGAAAGGTATCCAGTGTGGCTGGCCTATGGCTAGTGACTGTGAGCACTTGAACTTCACACTGATAAATGTTGAAGGTTTAAGATCATAGATTATTGCTGATGTCTGAGAAAAAGGGAAAACAGGTTTCATTAAAGGGTTCCTTGTGCTCTTTGAGTATACAAAAAACCAACCAGCCAACCAACCAGCCAACCAACCAACCAACCAACCAACCAACCAACAAAAAACCCACATACAAACAAAAACAAAACAAACAAACAAACAAACAAACAAAAAAACCAAACAAAAACAAACAAACAAAAAAACCCCCCACAAAAACAAACCCCAAGCAAAACCTGTACAGTGTTACTGGAGTTGTTCTAGCACAAGAAATATCAGGGATCCTACTGTGCTGAAATACATAGTGGTATTAACCAAAATTGACTGTGTAAAAGGAGACATCCAGTCTGACCTTGCTGCCAGGACTTCTGAAATGAACAGCAAACTATATCCTCCTCCAGTGGCAAGTCATCAAATCTAGATTAGAAGATGAATCTTCAGGTGAAGAAACCATTCCTTCTCCATTCATTGTGGACACACTCAGACAGCTCCTACAAGTTAAAGGTGAGGAAGATTAATCTACCTTTAATGAAAAAGTTTCTTTCTTTCTTCCCTAACTTATCATCAAAGACACTGGAGAGACATCCCAATTCAGACTCCAGAGCTCCCAGAATGGGGATGTGATAGGAGACTTCAGGTGGCAACCTCTGGACCCAGAAGATACCATCTAAGGCAGATGTTTACCCTCATGTACAGTGCAGTCACTGGCAAAGCCCAGCCAAACCCTGTAGCCAGGTAATCCCCTTTTTAAAAACAGAAGTCATCTCTCCTGTACAATGAATATTTTCTTGAATTATGAAAACATTATGCCTATTGTTTTGAACAAAATCCCGCCTCATCCTTAGTTGACCTAGTTGAGATTTTTAGTAGTTTCTCACATTTCTGCATTGCAGTGCTGTTAATATATACCTGCAATAATGTTATAAAGATCAAGGGCTCAACTTGTTTCAAGAAGGATATCTGTAAATACTCCTACAGGCTTTTATGGATAGTGATCCAAATTCTGCACTCACTTTTCTCTGGATAGGAGGGAAAGATGTTCACTTAAAGCCTGTTAGATAATTATTTTAACTTACATTTCTTGAACACTTATTTGTGGTCCAGAAGATAATGTGATTTAGAATCTTACAAAAAGTGTTAAGTTGGCTTAAGAGCCACACAATGATCCCATCTAGCTAACATGTTAAATTGGAATAAAGTTGGATTAACTCACGAGAAGAAAAACCATAAAACACTCCAAATTCACCCCAGTGACCAGTGATTCACCCCAGGCTGCATTTCTGTTCAAGGAAGATTTTCAAAGTTACTGAAATTCTGGCTGTTGAGCAATTATTCATCTGCAGTTCTGAAGGACATTCTTCACATTCCCCACTTCTACTAAAAGCTGGTAAGTATAAAAAACCAAAAGAAATAAGCAAATGAAATATTTGAGCCTCTTACCAAAACACACTAACAGCTAATCATTATGCAGTCCAGGAAGGTGCACTGCCATAATGTATTCAATAATATATTAAAGTTCCCATTGCAGTCAAACAAAATCTATTGTAAGAGATTTCTAGATAGACTCCAATTAATATCACTTACAGGAGGTCTTACTCGTCTCTGTGAGGCCAGACCAGCTGGGGCAGCCTGCTGACTGACTGCAGGGATTTTCGTCCAGTTCACAGTCAATGAGCAGCTGCTGCTTTTGCTTACTGTCTAAGGCTCACCCGTGGAATTTTCCTTGGATGGAGGCCTTGACCACCCGAAACAGGCAGGCAGGTTCTTGGGCTTCTCTGCTACTTTCTTGGCCAGGTAATGGCAGTTGGATTTAGAAGAACGGGTCAAATGGTGCAGACAGCCTTGTGGTTCCCTGGGACATGTTTTTGCACAGGAGAGTTGCAGAATAAAATAATGCCACTGCTACGAATTCTAGCTCCAGTCTTTTCTAATTCAGATGGTCTTTAAGCATAGTTGAAATGCTTTGTAGCATTCCTACTATGAACAACCCACATTTGAATGCTTTTTTCGCAGTACAGTGTCAAACTTCCTCTTAGGAAGGGGAAGGAATCTCAGAGTTTAGGACTGGGATTGCCTCATGTGGTGACATACTGTGATTTAGTTTCCAGTTGGTAACATAGGAATGATAATTCCCTAGCCAAGGGGGTCCTGTGAAGATGAACATGTTTTACGCATTCAGTTAGCAGAGATACCATGAGTGAATGCACAGCTATCAGAAATGCTGAGAGGATCTTCCAATGTTATGTTGTCTGTCCCCTTGTCCCAAAATAGTGTCATGATAGGTGACTTCTAACCCTGTCCTAGAATATATTTACATGTGCCCTATTTACACAGCCTTGTGTCATCTCTAGATTTAATGTTTGATACCCCTTCTCAGGACCCACCTGCACAAACAAATCTGTTTTCACACCTTCCCTGTGGTTGCTTGAGATTCTTAAAAAGCAGGTTCCCTTCCCTTTTATCATTACCCAGAAGTCCTCAAACAATTTGCTCTCATCGATCTGTCAAGGCAAGCATACTCAGATGAGATACTTCAAACAGTATTTTCTTCCTTTTCCTCCTGCCTGTCCTCTCTGAGCAGTCTGTACATATAGACAAACTAGCTGATGTCTTCAAAATGCACGTCCAGGTCTCTGTTAAAACCTATCCCCCCTGCTCTGAAGCTGAATGAGTTGCAGAGCCTCTGAAAGGATAAGGCCTTGACTGCTGGAGTTTTTAAAACTATGCATCCCTTTGATTCCTTTCCCAATATGCACAAAATACTAAAATGCTCTCCTGGAATTCATTACATATAAAAAGACATGAAAGTGCAATTTACTCCTTACTCATCAACAGCTACCCATCAGCCCTAGCTCCAAGCTAGACTGTTCTGGCCACTTCAAGAAATCGGCTTGAAATTTCAATTTCCAGATTGCCCTGGCAGGTATAACTGTGACTTTGCAAACAGCTACAGCTGTGTGTGCTAATTGCTTTCCTCTAAATTATTTATGAGACATTTTTGACTGATGAGATTTCTCACAACAGCATGTGCTAACCATTGGCAGTGGGCTCCTGAAGTGGTGGGAACTCCATCACCTGCCGAGCTGCAGAAAAGCCAGCTGTTAGCAGCCACTGCATCCCCGCTTGCACTGAGCTGGGAGGGCAAGCTCTGCCTGCTTTCAGCTCCTTTTCCAATAACTTCTCAATAGAAATTTATGTGTAAGCATTCTATCTGCACGTAACACACACCCCTTACTTTTGGGATTAGATCAGAGAGTGCTGGAGACTGCCTAATTTAGATAAAGCAGAATATAGGGTGTCAATGACCTGTGGAAGACAATCCATTTCACTAAACAGGACTTTTCAAGCTCTGGTCCCAGAGGCAGCAGGGGTTCTGTAAAATGCAATTAGGACAGCTACAAATCAATTGGCTTAAATTCACCACATAGAAGGTAGCAGATTTACTGGAAAATTTTTACAAGAGACATAAACTGAAAAAGAATGGAAAACACGACTACAGAGAGAACAAAATATTTATAATGACCCACCACTTTACCACTGCTTTTTCCTGGAGGGCTTATCTCTGTCATCCAGCTAAAAACTACTTTAAAAGCTATTTCTGAAGGTAACCATAAGCCCTGCCAGTTAAATAAAAAAACTGGTATTCCAGGGACCAGCAATTTATGTCAGTATTTTTCCTTTCCCTTTCAGATATGAATAACTGATAGGGAGAAGCAGTTGGAACCACGTTGGGTAGAAGAAAAACTTCACGTCTGGAGTTGCAGGAGCTCGACAAGGAGTAGCCAGAGGAATGAAGCAAAGCAGCCTGTTAGAATTACTGCTCACTATTGGTGATTACCTTCCCAGGAGGCTCTCAAGGTTGTCGGGTGAGCAACTGATGTGGCATCTTCGTGAATTTCACAGCTGTGTTTAAGAACTAAGGTTAAACAGGATTCTCAGCCAAACTGTAGATGAAATTGTGCACTGGGTATTTTCCTAAGCAGTAGTTTTATCCTGCCCATTCCCTAAGTTTTAAACAATTTGAATTTACCTTGTGCTCATTTATTCTATATATGGCAGAAGATTCAATGTTTTCTGTACAAAAGTGTACTGACCCCAGATACAGGAGCTCAGACAAGAAAGAGGTGGTGACAAAGGGGGCTCTGCTGTTTCTCAGAGGTGAGCTGGTATTTCAGAGCCACTCTGCTCAGTGCAGCAAAGGTATAAACTGAATTGTTGTGGAAGGTGTGCAGAGGACAGCACACCATAATCCACCTGTGCACAGGGGCAGGAGGAGGCAGGCAGGGCAGAATGTGCCATTGCTCTAAGAGCACCCAGAAGTTTGATTTCCTTACTTCCTTTCTCCCATGCAGTGGAGTTGACTCTCTGGCCGTGTCCTGTTCAGGAGGTGGAACTTGGGAGTTGAAACAAATGTCCCAGCTTCCAGGCCTGTTCCCTCAGAGAGGTAAGCCACATGGACTCCTTGTACTTCCATGAAACAGCAGCCTGGGGATAAGGAGTTGGGTTCCCTACAGAAGAAGAGGAGGAAGCAGGGAGGGGGGGAAGCTGATGTTCCCAGCCACCCGTCACAGATGCAAAAGGAGACAGGACAGAAGGTATCTGTCTGGATCTGACACAGACTAACAGCATGGCACAGGTAAGGCTAGGAAGTCATTCATGCCTCATTTCTCCCACCTGTAAATTATTCCTCCCCCTTCATCCCCATTGGCACATCATTATGGCTGCTCAATTAATTAACAGTTTAAAAAGCTTTGAGACGTTCAGATGGAAGAAAAGGATTTTTTTTTTTTATTTCTGCTTCTCCAAAGTTGTGTATATAAACACTGAACTTTGCAAGTCCTTCACTGATGATGAAGATTTACTTCCTGTTTATGGATGGGAAAGTTAAATCAAGGAAATATTAAAGCACACATTTTGAGAAACAGCCTCAAGTTCCAAGATCCCACTTTCTGCATGTTCAGCTACATACAAACACAGCTTGCCTTTCACCCCCAATCCTACCTGTGAGCAGCCACAAGTGAAGACATTCACCCAGTGGAGACTGTGTGTTCAGGATCCCAAATCAAGTAACTCAAAACTCAACCCTCTCTAGGAAACATAAAAGGAAACCCAAGAAAATCTGTCTGGAAGCAGCACACTCCAGTGCTCTGCCCATCACATCTCACACAGCACCCTTGTGTTCAGCCAGAGCTTCAGAACAGCTTCATTGCCACTGGGGGGTCAGAACCCAGGATCAGACTTTGGGAAGTGTCTCTCACATGGCTCTCCAGCACAGTGATTGTAAATCAATTTATTACAGGAGTGAGAATTTCCTTGACCAAAACAATTAAAACTCTCACATAAAAATAGAACGCTGAAAGGAAAATCTGTCCATTCTGCACTATTATTATGTTTAACAGAAAATCCAAGTTCCTGTCAAAAACAAGAGAATAGACAATCTCCAGCCAGCTTTAATAGCATGATCTTTTGAAATACTCAGCCATCTGTCACAGCAGGAGTGCTTGTTGTTCAGCCCTTCTGAAAAATTTGGCCTTTCTTTGGGAACATGATGCTTTTGAAACTCGGCTCCCAGGCCCCTCCTAGGAATCACTTCTTCCATGGAAGATCCTGCTCTTTTTGTGTCTAACAGAGGTGTCCCCACTGCAGTGCAACCTGCCAGTCGAGCAGGCAGAGATGGGCTGGAAGCGCAAAACTGGAAGATTGCCCTGAGCTAGCCCTAAATCCAGGGGAAAATGGGTAGGTTAAGTCCAGGACTAACTGTACTTTCATTTAATGTTTCTTATGAAAAACATTACAAACATATTTTAGCAAATTTCCAAATGCGTGTATCTCATGCAGAGGGATCATGGAATACTCCTTTTCCCCCTCCTCTGATTCTTCCAGTCCTTTCTCTTCCTTCTCTCACTATTGTTGACACTTTGTCTCAGGTGAAGAAGAAGTAACGAAGGACTCAGCAATGAAATGAACTGCTCCATGCTCATAAAAGATTGTTAATAGTGAGACCTCCGTTTGGGGTGGAAAACCAACTTCCAAATAGAGCTTCTGGGGGGTTAATAATTCTACTATACAGAAAGAAAAATCCAGGTGAATCATCTCATGCACTGGGAGCAGGCAAACAGAGACAGCATCGTCACCATGCACAGCACTGCACTGAAACAGAATCCCCTGTAAACACCTACACCTGGAACCTGCAGTGATCTCCTCCACAGAACAAACGTTTTAAAGCAATGATGTGAAGACAGCCCAGCAAAGCAGAGCCCTAACCTGGACGTTTGCCCTTTCTTGTGCAGCTGTTGTATTAGAAGAACATGTTGCTGGTCTCCATTTTAACAAATATAGATTGAGTTCCTCGTGGTTCTCTGGGACAGAGACAAAAATCATGTTACCTTCAATGAAGCAAGACCTCCAACAAGTTGATGGGATATAAAGAATATTTTTTATTTCGAAAGTGGACCAAGAAGCTTTGAAGTTATATTAATACCTCCAGATAGAGAGTCACACAATCCCTCCTGCTGCAAAGAAAACCTCAGTAAAATGGCTACATGAAAGTCAACAGCAAAATTCCCACCAGTTTCACTGTGAACAAGACTTCAGGCCATAAATCTGTTCTGTAAAGGGCTTCCTACCAAATGTTTGAAAATTATTTTTTCCAAAGGAAAAAAAGTTAATTGTTTCATTGTATTTTCTATAAAAAGCCATAACCAAACATTTCATTTGAGATTGGGGTCAATCCCAATTAAAAAATTTCCAGTTCCCACACACATCTTCATGAAGCAGTGGAACTCTATTGACGGACATGTTCTGTTGCTAAACTGAACCGACACACGAGAGCTTGATAATGCCAGGCAAAATGTTTTGAAGTTTCCAGGCCCACAAAAGAAAAAAAAATCAGCATATCAAGGTTCTTCTCCAACCCTCCCTCCCAAGGCTGCACAGAAATACATATGGTAATACTGCAGTTTTTCAAAGATATGTTAAAACTACAATTCACGTCACCAATGGCTACCACCTGGCACAACCCTACCAAAGTTAAGAAGTTACTCTGGAAAATAGAGCATAATGTGGAACAGAATTCAGCTTGAAGAGCTCCATGTCCCAAAGAGCCCAACAAAACCTTCCCCTTGGCTCTGCTCCTTCCTTTTCAGGAAGAGCCCAGCGGAAGGGAGGCAGTCAGTGTGACTGCCAGTTTTGCAGAGTCCGTGAAACTCTTTGGAGACATGACCCCCGTTCTGGCTCTTGGATTTCCAACAGAGGACTCTATTAAAAATCCTCTCCAGGGCCCCAACATCTTCACCCTTAACCTTTCTGAATCATTAAAGAATATTCAGCCCATAATACAACAAATACAGCAAACTTCCATTTGCTACAGCACAGCAATCTCAGAAGCTACTGAAACATTTTAAAGTAACGGCCCAGACTTTGTTCTGCAAGGCTGAAGCTCCAGAAATTGAAAAGAACTTCAGCCCTTGCTTGAGCTTAAGCACAAACTGAAATGCATGGCTGAATAGGAATGGCCTGAGGAATTATGCAAATGCTTAGATGAATCCGGGTCCAAATATGAATTACTTTAGAAGACAGAGAAGCAAGCAGTGCAATTTAATCATTTTTATCTCCTTACTAAGAATGCACAAGTTCTTACAGCTAATATTACAGCATCTTCTGCTGCTGCCAGAAGCCAAATGACCTATTCTTTAACAGTCAAGCTCTCCTCATTTTCAAACTGAAGATTAGTCCATTTATGCTGAACAGTGGCACAGAATGACAATTTCATAATACACAGATTGAGAGCTATTCCACTCACATGTTACATTACCTTGCCCTTTATCCACTGCACTACCACTTGCAATTGGCTGTCATGGTAATAAGGTGGAGCTGCTTCTAGTCTCCGATTTTGTACGTTCTGGGATGCTGGCAATTCATTGTACAGTGCCACAGAGTGACCAACTGGATCTGACCTTGAATCTGAACACAGAATCTGAACTCCAGAAAAAGTGGAGATGTAACTCCACTTTTCATGAACAGACTGCAGTGAAGTTACAGCGTGAGCTGGGCACTTCCTTAAAGTGCTGAATAAAATGAACCTCCAGCAATGGCACTGCCAAGGGCAGCCAGCACCTCCCTGCAGACTCTCGTCACTGTCCACAAGTGATCCATCCCATAAACATGAAAGCTGATCGTGAAAATTTTTCTACACATGACTAGTCCTTACTTCTGCAAATATTCTCCCAGACATGAGCATTTTCAGGGTCAGATCCCACAGCTCTACTGCTAACATGCAGTGCAGTAAGTGTCCAACACAGTTTCCAGTTTGCTCTCCTTGCAGGAATATCAGTGAATCCATAAAATAATCTCTGATTATGTCAGCATAGAAAACTAATGCTTTACTGTAGGATATCATAACCCATCCAACACACTAAAGAAAGTCTTTATTTCACTGTGATCTGAGCAGAAATTCTTTGGAGAAAGTGGAAAGTGATTAATAAATTCTGCTACCAGAAAGAGGATTGTGGTAATTACAGCACAATTGCCATAGAAGATATACAAAAGAGCTCACAGAGAAAACATCCCAATTTAGACTGCACAACTCCAGGGACTGCTTGCTAACAAAATACAGAGTATTTTACTTCTAGGTCACTGATTTCAATCTGGCCTCAAAGGAAAAAATGACTGGAAGTTAATGCCAGCTGACAGTGGTGTGAAAGCTGCAGGGTGGATCTCAGCCCACTTCCTAGCAGCTTGGGGGACACAACCCAAGTATTTGTGATTTGTGTAAGTAATATGGCTAAAAATTCAGGCTGTGATTCAATGATACTGTAAATCCAGCTGTAGGACTCTTAGGATAAGGAGCTGATATGACACACGCAATTCTGCTGATTCCAGCTTGTCTGAAACCTTTTGACAAGTTAACAGTGCACAAACAGGTGCCGGGGCAGATCAGATCTCATTATGCTTTTTACAGCTGTAAGAAAAATCCAGGTTGTGTGTGCCAACCAGTCCAACAGGAATGTAGGTAAGTGCCCACAGCTCACTGAGATCCAAACTGCCTGGTCTCAAGGGTCACCAATCCATGGCCTCCAAGCTTCATCCTTCAGTGACAGCAGGTGCAGGCTGTGCAGGGGCAGGCACATCAGAACTGTACTGTTTTATTGCTGCTGGTCACTCTCTGAACCAGAGACAAATGAAGGTGCTGTCTACACCTCCGTCTGTCCTGCGAAAGGGTGGAGGGTGCCAGATGGTTTGCAAGTCACTCAGGGCACATAAAGCCACACAGGCATTAAATAGCATAAATAGTGAGGCATTAAATGACACCATCCCTGCTGGCACCACATCCCTGCTCATCAGTGCTCCATTCATTTAAACACTTTAAAGAGAGCAGGGAAATAGGAGATTAGAGAGATGTGCTGCTGCCTTTGATAAGCCTGAAAATAGAAGCAATGTTTGTGTTAATCCTGTAGCAGTAATACAGAAAAGGCACGATTAACTGCAGTTGCAGGAACAGTCTAGTGCAATCTATTTTCCCTGTGAATTTCTCCACGGAAAGATGGGTCACAGGGCACACCTGCAAAATGCATCCAGGCGTTTGTATCTGCATTGTGTCCATGGCCTCTGTTCCAACAGATGGTTGGCCAAAGGATTTCTTCTCCTTTTATTTTATTGTGGATTTTTTTCTGAACACACAGGAGCAGAGCAAGCCCTCCTGCCAACAGCGCAGTGAATGCAGAGCATTCAGCAATGAAGGGGTGACCTTGATTAGTGTCTAATGTGTAAAAACCAGTTACTTTTCAGCACATAATAAAGTAGAAGAGTTCTGCTATGATCTGCCAGAGTTCTTCAAGCTGCTCTGAGGAATACTGTTGGAGATGCTGTCCATAGAGTCTCTGCTTCAG
The DNA here is from genome assembly GCA_013397055.1 of Pachycephala philippinensis. Lineage (NCBI taxonomy): Eukaryota > Metazoa > Chordata > Aves > Passeriformes > Pachycephala > Pachycephala philippinensis. Next base: position 325,403 of record VWZT01011096.1, on the reverse strand, counting down.
GCACCAGCTAATCCTTGGTGCCTCCACCTGGGTGGTTTCTCCTGCTTCACTGCAAGATTGCTGCTAGAGAAGAGTATGTATTGCTTATTACATAACAGGCTAGTCCTTAATCAGCAGCACAAATGTTAGGGCAGCTCTACCTGACTTGTACCTACATATAGAAAATGTAGACAGCTTTTAGATTCCTTATTTTCTGTCTTACTTCCCTTAAAAATGATTATATTCTGTAAGCAGTATCTATCCCTCATTGCTGCTAGTAATGGAGAGGAGCGAGCAGCCCTGTAGGTAAGAAAAGAAGAAATTCTGGATCCACTGATACTGAGTGAAAATATCCTTGCTGAGTGTTCCCCGTAGAACTCTACACCTTTGGGAAAGAAGCCAAAGGAGGTTGGATTAGCTGGTGTGAAGGCTTGCAAGATCAACTGTAGCTTGGAAAGGCAATACCATCATAAAGGTACTACTGAGAATAGAGAGGGATTAACACGGTGTTTGAGTGGATCCACCAAGTCTTGGGATGAGGAAACATGAACAGTGTTGGCATTATGTGATTATAATAAAATCAGGCTGATGATGGAGGGGGAAAACGTGATACCTCTCCTCTACTAAATAACAGGAAAGAATGCTGGCTAGAAGGCTGCAGTCTCTGTGCACACAGCCACATTTCACTGGAAATGCACAGAAAGCCCCCATTTGGGACAGACTCTGTGTTAGCAGAGGCCACAGAGGAACAGGAACTGGAGGTAGCAGTACAGAAACAGAATAAACCAAGAAGTTTCCATGTTCTTTAAAAACCTAGGGCACTCACAGGACAAAAGCTTCCCTTGGGGGCATGGGAGGGAGGTAAAATCTGTGCTATGAAAGGGAAAAAATTCACAGCTTATAAAAAGGAGGGTGGGAATCACAGATCTGGAAACCAAATGCATACAGGGCTGCACTCTGCATGCAGGGGGTGGGGTGTTGCAAATGGGAGGAAAGATTTTTGTGCTTTTCAGAGGTTTCTAAACCCATAAACCTACAGCTTTCACTTCCTTAAGGTGCTCTGCTCTCTCTCTTCCATTTCAGAGCTTATCTGGAGAGGAAAACATTTAAGCTGTTAGCATTAAAAAAGAAGGAAAAAAGTTAAGGTGTTTTTAATTTTAAAAAGAAGAAACTTCTTTATAGCTGCATAATCAGTTAAAAGTTGTCTGTGGTGTTATGTCCATGTGCTAAGTTTCCTTAGGGATCCACTTACATCTGCATAATCATCTATTTTAATGATATGATGCCATAGGGTATAGGATACTGTATGGACAAGTAAAGAGACAAGGAGATGACAGTGGGACAGAAAATACTGCGACCACATTTCCATCAGCAAAAATGACTGTTGCATGCAGTCATGAGCATGGGATAGAGGAGGAAAAGTCATGTGAAATGAGTTACTACAATCCTTCAAGTCTCTAAAATAAATTCTTTCAATCCCTTGTGAGGCAGATTTTCCCTCTCTTCTGTTCCACATCTCAAACCCAGTATGATTTCCTGCTCCAGACTGTGGCAATACACTTCAAGCCAAGGCATCCATCTTCTCCAGACTATGATCCCAAGTCTCTGCCATTTCAGAAGCCCCCACCTCACACAGCAACCCCCCTCATCCCAACTCAAAATCCCACCATTTCTCCAACCTCCCTGTTATCACTTATACATATATAAACATTGACATTATCTATACAAAAGAGATCAGGAACTTTTGGTATCTGAAAAATCCCAGATCACTCTTTCCAGCCCTGAAATGTTCCCATTTCCTAACCTCATTTGCAATGGAGGTGATACAAAGAATGAGACTTGTTCACATCAACCACAGCAGAAGGATCTCCAAGCTGGAGAGAGATCAGGGGAATTTGGCCTGTCCACAGCCAGATCTCTGAGCAGCACAAGCTGTTTATCACACCAAGCCAGAGTCATGACTGAATCTCTTCCTGGCAGATGAATCCTTTCTCTTCTCTCGCTTTTCTCCACCAGTGGCTGTTGTGCTCTCCCAGCACCTCTCCGGGGACCAGCAAAGACAGTGGGAGGTGCAGTGGCAGCACACATGCATTAGCCTTTTCCCAGTGATCTTTATTAGCTGCTCTGGCCCCTCTGAGCTTATGCAGATTTTGTAATGATGGATTCTTAGATCTCTTTTTGGAGGTGAATCCCAGCAAATTACAGCACCGATGAAGGCACCAGGACCAGTGGTGAACCTGTCCCACCTGAGACCCTTAGGGATACCAGGAGGTGAAGGGTCTACCTGAAAAACAGAGCAAGGCACAGGATGGAGTTCTCAAAAATTAAAATATTTCTAGCAGAAAGACAGACAGTGACATGAGCAGGCTAAAACAGCTGCCAAGAGCTTGTCTTTCAAATGTTTGGTTTTAACTATCAGCACAGCACATCCTACCACTGAAAGTCAATTCAACAATATCTGGATTAGTAACTTTAGATGTTCTGTTACAGATTGAGACAGACTTCGGTGGAAAGGAGTTTCCAAACGTGGAACTGCAAGGGCTCAAACTTAGCTATGGACTGAGCTTTAACTCCTGAGGGCACTTGAACTTTGTTCTAACTTTAAGACAAAAGATGCACAGGACAGAACTAAGCACCTTTTAAAAAATGCTGTTGACACAATTTCATAAAGAATGGTTTCACCTATCAAAGTGAAAAGGTGATCATGCAAGTGGGTAAAATATATTAAACCAGGAAAACAGTGTTAGCATGCCCCATAAAGAAAATACCTTGCAATTACCAAGAGACAGGATATGGATAAGCAGTTTTCAAGAGGAAAGCCCCTCTATCTCATTAAACAGCTGCTTTGCTCCTGCATTTTTTCCCTGTTCAACTCTTCACCTTTAATCTGCAATCCTCAACTATGCTGCACACACCAAGAATGCAAAGCTGACAAGCACAGGAGGGCCTCCCTTATCAGCTTAGGATAAAAGCAAGAGATCGAAAGGATGGATTGTCTGTGATTTTTCATTGCAGACTGGTAGATATTTTATGCTGGTTTCAGACAGGCTAAAGATTTGGAGATCTGAAGATTCATTTATCTTGAAAGATTTGGAGGAATATTGGTAGAAAATAACAGGTGAGCTTCCACATAGGAAAGAAAGAAGTGCCACGGTGTTCACACCACCAAGCAGTGTGACAGCTCAGGGCTGTGCGGCAGGAGCTGGGGACAGCAGGGCGATGCCATTCCTCCCCCTCACAGAGGACTGAGCACTCCCAGTGCTGAAGATGCAAATCAATGAGTTGGTCCTCTCTCCCCACAGGGATGCAAAGAGAGGATACTTGCAGGTATCAAGTCTGCAGTAATACACCACCCCAGGAAGTTTCCTCCTAATCCCAGTGACTGCCTTATGGCTGTTAGAAAGAGGATTTCGATTTTTCCTGAGGACAGCAGGTAACCCCAGAACACTGCTGAGCCACTGCGGCAGGCAAGAGGAGCACAGAGGCTCCCAGGCACTCTTCCTTGCTGTCTGAATAAAGCTCCTGAGTACGGAATAGACAGCTTGGTCAGGGCCTTCCTTATCCTCTCCTCCCTGCTGTGATCACAGGGAGCTCCCACCCCAGGCCTCTGATGTGTTGGCAGCCTCTATAATTTAGAGTAGCTGTGATTTATGGCTTGGACAGAGCCTGTACTTAGGGAGTACAAAGGTAGGGCTGGCCTGACCAGTATAGCTGTGTCATTGCCGGCCCTTTGTATTGATCAAATGAGTGATGGAAGTGAAGAATTCAATGGCGTTTGCCGTCTGTAAGGATCAGCGAAGGGACAGGGAGCCGGGGTGGAGGCAGGGATTTAATTACCCCTCACACCCAGCACCAGCAGCCAAAAGTGTGATGGGGACACTCTGTATTGATGGGGGGAATTGCTCTTGGCAACCTCCCTCTGCACCTCCGCTCAGTGAGGAAGGAAGCAGGAACAAGAATGAGAAAATTTTCTGAATGCTTCATCCTGCATTAATCACGTACCATATCCTTCTCCTCATCTAGTCTCAAGGGGAATGTCACAGGCACTGGAACAAGAGAAATGAGAGGAAGTTTACTGTTGCCTAAATCTAAAAGAGAGAGGTGTTTGTGGCACACAGCATGTTGTAGCTCCCACTATAAATTCATGGGCAGATTTCCAACAAGTAATAGGGAGCCAAACTATTCAGTGAAAGGCTTGAGCAACCTTTAATCAGACTCCTAATTGGTCTTTTCCTCTGTTTCAACATTTGTTGTTTGAGGAAACCAACAAAAGTTCCCAAATGAGCTTTTTAAAGTGCCATTCAGGACATAATCAGGTCTCTTTGAAAAGGGACAGCTCTAAATTCAGTCATAAATATTTAATACTGTTGTCTGCCAAATTTAGCAAATGGTTTTAGTGGGGACCTGTATTTATCAAATTACCACCTTCAAGACAAATGCTTACGAGGAATGCTCAGTCTTCCTAGACCTTATTCTGCTAATGAGGGCATGCCCCATCTTTTCCAAAACACCACTTCTAAGACAATGGTCCAATTTTTACATTACAGCCACGTCTGCCTTGTACTGGCTGAGTAGCTGTCATTTGGATTCCTCCTATCAACTCTGAATTCCCTTTCATCTAGGGTCTGTGTTATGTGATGGCAGCCCAGAGCAGTGACCTATGACTATGCTTGACTTCTTATCTCATGACATGTGGACTAACTTACAAATGCAGGTAATTAGTTAAAGACGTTTCATGACAAATTAGACTAATGGAATTGTAATGGTTAAATTAAGTCTTGGGGTCAGTTTTAAGGTCCCTTGTTAGGGGTGATAGTTAAAATGCAAGCTGTCAGACCAGATCACTCATCTTGTTTCTTTCAATAAAGTGCTTCTTTTGCATGTGAAAAGCCAAGGACATAACTGCTTCGATAGGGTCTGATCCAAGGGAAACAATCTGGTTGGCAGTTTCTGGATAAGTCCCCCAGTCCTGCCCCCAAACTGTGTCCTGTGGGCAAGACACGAGGTGGAGAAGAGCAGAAAGTGTGCAGAAGGATCAAAGCACACAACTTTGCACTGCTCTGAACACTAATCTCTCACTCTCCCCTTGCACCTTTCAACTGAAAATTTCATCTGACGTCTTTCTTCAGGGAGGAAGTTAATTTTGCAAAATCAAACAGTCCAACATAAATTAAACAGATAAATCATGTCCTGTTATCCACATCCTTCCTCCAGAAGGAGTCTGCGAGGCTCTCCCTGTAGGCTCTTCTAACAACAGAGCGACTTGATAACTCACACACTGCTAAGGACAAATGGGAAAGGAAGAGACAACAAAATGGAAAACATTATTCTGCAATTTTGTCAATCCCTGGTGTACCCATGTCTTGAGCACTGCCTGCAATTCTGTTTGTGCAATCTCAAAAAGGTACATTAGAGTGAGGAGAAGCAGCAAGAACACCAGAGGTACCAAATGGCTTCTGTAGCAGAAGAGACTTCGTACACGAGGACTCGTTTGCTTGTCAAACAATAGCTGAACTTGGATGTGATTGAGGTATTTAGCATGGAGTGGGATGGAGAAAGCAAACGGAGTAAGTGCTCTTCTTATAATAAAAAGGAAACACCTTTTACACAGTTGGTAGTTAATGCAGATGTTCACTGATGAGTCACTAGAGTCCAAAGGAATAAGTGCATTCAAAAAAATTAGATAAATTCATGGGAATCTGCTAACAGCCCCTACATACTGCAATTCAGATACAGCCTGGAGCTCAGGAAGTGCCTCCACATTGAGCACCAGAAGCTGGAAAGACATCAGGAAAAGGAGTCCTCCCCAGTACCGTTTTATGCTCTTTTCTTACACTTCCAGCATTACAGTCTGAAACAGGAGACCAGGCTGGACAGGGCCTTGTTCTGACTCAACAGAGCCACCATCATCACCTGATCCTGGGTCTCTCCTCCCTGCAGACAACATCTTAGTCACAGATAAGGTTAAGCCACTTCCCTTCAAAGGCAGCCCTGACCTCTGATGGCCATGGCAAGGAACAGCTCGATTCAGAGCTGTCTCCTGCCCCAGGACGCAGCGGTGATGAGGGCAGGGCTACCTCATGGATGTAAGCACACGTATGGGCACATGTGACTCGCAATGAGAGGAGGTCCCTAATTACACAGCCTCCATTTTTAACTCCTAGCACATGCTTTGATCTTTCCTTTTCCAGCATAAGCACAGAGCAGAGTACAGATTTAGACAGGCATCCCCCACTGAAACGCTGCACTGCTCCCTGCCCAGGCAGAGAACGAGACAGCGAGTGACACGAGGCAGCTGTTTGCTACAACCCTGCATCCACACTCTGCATATAATGGCAAAAAGCACAGTCCAAGGACCTCTAAGGAAGAGAAAGAGAAACTTTCTGTGGGTGTCCAGGTATCATTCCAGAGCTAGTCCAGGCAGCTCTAGCAGGCATAGCACCCTTCACTGCTGTTTACCTCCTGAAACTAGGACCAGTCTGTTGAATTTACCTTAAAAAAATAATAAAAGTCCAAGCCAGAAGAACAGAGCCCACTCTGATTTGGTACTTCTGCTTGGCCTTCTGCCATTTAGGCAAACAGTGTCCCCCCCAGTCCCACAGTGATGGTTGTAGTGATTGTTGTCAATATGCATGTAAGATACCAGTAAGATGACAGGAGGAAATCAAGAAAAACATCCACTCAGTAACTTGATTTTCTGTATCTTTCATTTCCCCAATTCCTGGCACATGTCATTCATACTTTTTTCATATATGCATAAGGACCAAATGACACTCAAATGCAACAATTCTCCTCCACAAACAAAACCAGGATTCAAAAGCCCATTAAGAGAACGACCCAGAATTCATTGCATTGTGCATCCTTGTAAATATGCATGCACACTCTTTTTATATCAGTTCATATACGTGAAATAGTAATAAGTAGTAAACGCAAAAATATAAAATGAGAACTTCATGTTGTTACTACACTACAGTTCTTCTTTATGTGAGAGCTTTTAGCATTAATAGCTAGGAGAGAGTACACACAAGTCACTCTGAGTTTTGAGAGAACTCATTAAGTTCTACTGGTTTCTATTACAGAGATGGGACTATTTGGACCTTGAACATAAGACAGAAAGACATGAATAATGATTTATTTGGAATATAAGAGAGAGAAAATACTTCCCATTAGTGGAATAGCAGCAGCTGTTAACTCTGTGGAGCATATATGTATTAGTTTGAAAAGTCTGTAGGTAGGGAAGATATTTCAGCCTCAAGTATCCTCATAAGACACTGACATACTTAAGCTGCAGTTTGCAATATGTTTGTGCAGTTAATGCTTGACAATTTTTTGGTTTAATATTATTATACAGAAGTGATACCAGGATGGTGTTGTCAAATAAATTATTATGTAAGACACATAACCAATGGATATCATAGAAAAATTAATTTGAAAAATGGTTAACTTATCTAATCTAATCTAGTATCTGTCTTTAGTTTTGCTTTGAGAAAGCCAGAAAGCAGGGCTACTCAAGAGTTTGCCTTTGGTAGAATACTTACGCAATCCTAGTAATAAAGGATAATAAACGCTTATCTTCTTTGCTTCCACTGCACAAAGATACAGATATTTCCTAAAATAACTTTGATATTTCCATGTAGGACGAAGCTAATTAGATTCACAGAGTCACAGAAATACTGGTTGGAGGAGACCTCTGGAGATCTGCAGTCCAGCCTCCCACTCAAAGCAGGACTGCTGCCAACACCAGATCAGGTCAACCACGGCTTGGCCCCGCAGCCTCTTAAAAATATATAAAGGCAGATATTTCACAACCACTTTTGGTGACCTGTTCCAGTGCTACACCACCCTCTTGATGAAGAAATCAAGCATGAGAAAGTCTGCTGAGAGTTGTAGTATCTTGTAAAAGACTAATGAAGGTCAACTAAATTTGGTTCTTAAGAAAGAAACTGTCCCTAAAAGCCTTCTCTCACTGTTAATTCTCACAGAAAGAGTGAAACCCAGTTAAAGAATGGTATTTAGCTGGCCTATGTCTATTTTGATCTCTCACCAGTGAATATATGCTCAAAATCACCTTCTGATGGTATGGAAATGTTCTCAGTTTTATCTGATGGAAGGAGAACCGAGGTGAACAGACACTGTGTATTCAATTACACAGCACATCCAAAGCAAAGCCGGGAGCTGAATCCAGATTTACTACGCACTGCATAACTGAGTTAACCACAAGATCACATTATTGTTACTGAGCTTTCTTTTCCCACCAGCTACTGCAAAGATAAGTTGCAAAAAGTTGAAATAAGTGTCTAAGGGCAGCAGGAATGACGACAACGTTTGTCAGGATCTGAAATTTAGAATTCCTCTTTTTTACTACATAAGAAAAAGTCACTCTTCCTTGTCCCTATAAGTATGGAGCTCACTCGGATCTCAGTCTGCCACCCTTTCACTTCATCTTCACTGAGATGAATCCTGCAGTTCCTCCTGGAGAATGTAAATCGAAGTCACTGACTGGTGCACACATTGACTTTAGATTTCTATCAGATTTCAGAGATGCCACTGGAACCTTTGAGAAGGGTTCAGTCTTTAAAGAAACACTTAAAAATGACAAGTGGTGATCGGAATGCAGCAGTAGGGGTGGCAAAAGCAGGGTTCAGTGTGCATATCTACACTCCTAAAATGAATCAGTTGGAATGTCATTGAGTGTCTTCCCTGAAGAGCAAAAGAACAGCCAGGTCTCTGTGCTCACTTGCTATCATTTTATTCCCTATCATTGTTGTGCCACAGAGTCAGCTCATCTAACAGTAGGAACTGACCTCGTGGAATGAGGATTTACTCCTGAAAATGGGACCACTCAAGCCCCCGCAGAGGTGCTATTTTGTACCTGCAAACCTTCTCTGCACTCATCTCGTGATAGCAGAGATGCAGGCTCCTATTTCTATCTCTAAACACACAGTCCCCTGTTAGCCGAGATCATGCAGTGCCCCTTTTACTGCAGCAATGTAAACATTTACCAAGAGAAGACAAGGAAATATGATCTGACACAAGAAGATTAAGCTGTATGGGTTTTTCACAGGAAGCCAAGTTCTTTAGCTGTCAGGTAGAAGCCACAGAGTGATGCCTATTGTTTCTTAAAGAGTAATTACTTCTGATTGCTTCCGAGTACACTAATTTGTCTTGATACAGAATGACAGCATAACCCAGAGCAGTGGATAACTGCATTACTTTACCTGTGCACAGGTTTTCTGGGGCTGGCAAGTACACCCGTGCTGGTTTGAGCAGCACTAGAGCATTGCGCTCACACTTTGCAGGGCTGTACCCAGGCAGGAGCAAAACCTGCTGCCTCTCCCCATGAGGGGCAGTGCCCTCGCTTGGTGCTGAGATGGGATCTTAGAAAATCCTGGCTGGTCAGGGATGGGGCTGGCTCAAAACAGCAGCAGCATTACGGAAAGGCAAGGCAGAGGGGACTGGCAACAGCCAATTTCTAGAAAGGAATGACTAAACCGAATGAAAGAATGAATGTAGGACTGCAGTTGCTAATTCTGATCTGCTCTTATTCTCTCATGTTCTCATATACATTATATGTGCTACGTATGCTACTACTTGAATCCATTCACACACCTATGAAAAGCCTTTCGCTAATTTCATGCAAATAAATTGTTTTCAGTAGTGTTCTTTCCAAAAAGCAGGAATAGAGAGAATAGAGGGAAAACTTGCTACTTCACAAAATTGTTGGAAATGTCACAATACACTGTGGACCCCACCCAAAGTCCTATTGCTCAGGGATGAATTTGCTATGTCGTGATTTTATGTGGTTGTTGCAGGACAGGAGGAACCCCTACACTAGTCAAAGAATCCTGCTTTGTCAATGCTTTGCTCCTGTGGTGCAGTCAAATCAGGAAAACCTGGAAATTTTGCAACTGAAAGATGAACAAAATGTTCAGGTTAGGTCACTCAGAGTGTTTTGTTGTAATTTTTAAACATTTTGTTTCTATTTTATTTTTTTTCATTTAAATTTTCTGATCTCAATTATCTTAAAACTTCAAAGTAGAAAGTGACTTCAATTGAAATAAAAATACTAAGATTTCAAGTTAAAAATGTCAGAAAATACTGTCATACACATTCTGAAGAAGCAGTTCCATGCTTTGGCTAAGTTAGAAAAGGATCCTGGTTCATGAATCATTTCAATTTTGAAAAATTAGGATTTTTAAGAGGGGAAAATTAGTGAAAGGAAAAAAAAAAATCATAAAAGGATCCCTGATTGGTCCTAAAGTTCACCAAGGCTGTAATGAAGCGATACTGTCTATTTGCAGAAAAGAACAATTTTATCATTACTGATTGTAGTTTATCATAACTGTCTCTAGTCAATCAGAAGCTGCCCAGGACTTAAAAGTCAAACCCACAGAGCTGCAGTGAGGGGTCACAAAACTGACCATCATGTTCCCAAACTTCAGCTGTTATTCAGAAATTCAAAAGCTAGAGAAGAAGCATTGCACTGTTTTTTCCACCCTCCTGGCATCCCTCAGATTCTCCTTATGCCACTTCACAAGCCATAGCAGCTCCCTGCTGCTCTTCACGTTTTCTGACACTTCTAATAATTCTGGTCTTAAAATTTCTTCTTTGTAGGGAGAGCAGTGAAGGCATTTCAACACTTATTGCAGATTCATTGCAACCTGAAAAAAAACAATGCTCACCTCACATTACCTCTGTGGTGATAAAATCATTGTTTTTAAGACCTGAGAGGTCTGGCTAAGAAGTTTATCCTAAGAAGGAGAACACTCCCTTTGACTTAACAGCCTGTGATTGTTCCCAGCTCCCCACTTCTGAGGCAAGACAATACTGAGTGTGCCACTCCTATGGGCTCCACCAAGAGCCATCTCTCCATAAGGTCTCATTATCTACTGTTTGATTCATTCTTGGAATTGTGGCAGTTAACAAGCTATTTAAGGAGTCCCTCCCTCCCAGAGATGGCTCCCTGCCTTTGTTTGTGTTGAAATTATTGTTTTCTTCACCTGATTTGTTTTTTTTCTGAACCAGTGTGCGGGCTGGATCTCTGCAATCACTCAGAGGAAGGGGGAGCAGAGGGGGAGGTGCTGTCCAAATGTTCTCTCACTGATCACAGTTGATAAGGCTTCTGCCTGACCTATCCCAAACTGTGCTTGTGTCACGATGCTCTTGGAGCCCCCAGAGTCTCCAGCGTCTTTCATGGGGGCACATCCCACTGTGCCACAGACACTGCAAAGGGAGACAAGAGCTCATCAGAAATGCAAGGGCCCAGCAGCACTTAAATCTCTGGGATCATTATGGGATGCACCAGAGCCCCCGAGAGCTGCACAGCGGCTGGGTGTTAGTGTGTGGTGCAGGCAGAACAACACCTGCCACTGGGGGTAAGTTCAGGCAGGTAAATAATGAGGACTCAAATAACAAGAGCTGCAGACGATTTACAGAGCCCATGGGCAGAATGAGCGGCCAGAGATCAAGCAGGGATCACGGCCACTTACTCGTCCTCAGACCTGCAGAGCCCCTGCTCCCTGCAGCAGCCCGGAGCCCACCCTCTGCAGCCAGAGCTGACTTGGGCACCAGCTGGAACAGGATTGGGTCTGATGGCTCAGCACACACCTGGTCCTCCATCATCCATCACCATGTCACAGCTGTGCACCCAGTCAGGACAGCCCCTAACACAGTAAAATATCAGCTGCCCTTCCAGAGTGCACAGAAGCAGAGAAAAGATCCCTATGACCTGTGCAGACAGATTTTTGGGATGTTCTCTCCATGTGCATGGATGCTTCAGCTATGATCAAGCCAAATTCTAATTACAGTTAATACAAGCACCTGTCCAGTGTCCAGCATCCATGGGATAGCACTCCGAAAGCAAACAGTATTTCAGAGTGACTTCAGTTATTTACTCTGCAAATTTTGCTGGAGTAGCAATGAAATCTGGCTCATGAAAGCATAAAGGAAATCTCATGTATAATTTTAGTTAGAATTTATTGATTTAATTCTGTCTACAACCAGAACATGAGATCTAATTTTCCACTGGACATTAATTTAGAGAGTTTTCTGAATTTAAGGACAATAAAAATGAAGACCAAAATGTGATCAGTTCTTAAAATAACCTATAGAAAATTAAATCACATTAAAGTGTTAAAAATAAATGTGTATTTATGCCAGAAAACAGTTTTTCCAGATTTGAATTATGCATTGTGAAATAAAAAGAACATAATAAATGCCTCTCCTCATTTGTGTGGGCTTCATGATAAAAAGAACTGATAAATAGGTCAAGATAAAAAAAACAAATGGATGCTGTGGTTTGGAAATCTTGTTTTGTGTTATAGAAGTAATAAAGTAATAAATCAGCATTAACATAAACACATTTACTCCTCCTCTCCAAAGCAGTTAATTGTTTCACATTATCAATAAATATGTAACATTATTGATGGTGTTTTCTTTTCTTAAATCAACCCTGAAGTAAGTCTATCGATTTCCACCGAGTTCCCAAAGACTGGTTTAGACCCACTATGACCATTTAAATATATAACTCTGGAAAGCACCTTTCCATGAGATCTGTGACATTAGTTGCCATTATTCAGTGTTTCCAAATACAGTTCTTCCATAAAAGTTATTTACCGGCTTCTTACACTGCAGTTTATCACAACCTTCATTATTCCCTCTAGGAGTTGCACTAAATCACCCAGCTGACAGCTCAAGCGATCCAGTTCCCTGACTGCTGGTGCTTCTAAAATAATCAAGGTCCAAACCGCCTTCTATAAAGCTTCCATTTAATCAGTGCTGACATGCACCTTAGATTGCACTTCAGGAGGTGCCAGGAGTGCCTCCAGGGCTTTGTGGCTTTATCACCAGGCAGACAGAGCGTTGTTCTGCTGGCAGGTCACGGCGATGAGCCCAGCCCTTCATGTGAAAGTCACTGCCTGGGAGGGGGACTTGCTTTACTACCAAATCTCCCTGCACCTTTACAGTTTTGACCCGAGTCAAGGAGGTGGCGAGTGGTGTTATTTGGTTTTACTCCAAGGAAGCAACAAGAGCAGAAAGGCCCTTGCAGGGCGAGCCAGGTGACAGTCAGGACCAGGTACAGCCTCTGAGTCCTTGCCTGTACATCACGGGTCCAGTCAAACGACTGTCTTGATAAAAAGCTGCATATTTTTCTTCTTCTGACAAAAGCAGTGTCAGCAGAAACAAGTTTTCTTCCAGGCACAGTTTATGCAGTATGGGAAACTAGTTTGAAGTATATTGGCAAAAGATTACTATTATTCTGCCAATATAAGCCATGTCTGCATTGCCCCCAGTGCACAACCAGTCAAGCAGCCCTGTGGATAGACTGACAGATATACAAGGAAACTTCCTTGCTTTCAGTGGAGCTAGCATGGATTTGTCCTGATAAAACTGTGAAACAGATACTGGCCCTGTGTTCATTCTTTGGCACTTGAACGGTTTTCTGAGGAGCCACAAGAGTCAGTGCTATAACAGTGAGCCATAAAAACAGACAGAAAATATAAACACATCTGTCCCCATCTCCCATAAAAATTAACAACATTGCACTGAAGAAATACTTTCTAAAAGTTCCAGGCAAAAAACATATTCTTTGAATGATTTTTAATAAAAAAAGTGAAAATTTCCCACCAAAGACTAAACTTCAAGCAAAACGATCTTGTCAAGAATCCAATTTTCCACTGAAAAGCATGATAGGCTCTCCCTTAATAACAATAATGACAATCACCACTGCCAGTGTGCTACAGATGGAGCAATGAAGCAAGAAAATAGCGTGTTCTTTAACAGAACAAGAAGAATAGGCAGCATTGCCCCGGACACCGTGCTAATAGCAGTTTTGATCTTGGTACAGCAGCGTTTCCTGCTCGAGAGCTACAGCTGACATGGAGCACTGCAGGCTGCTTTTCAACACCTTCACACTTGCTGCTCTCACTCGGAAAACTGTCGAGAGGGAAACCACCACATACTGCACCAGGATGAATTTTAATTCCAGTTTTACAAATTTGCATCAGAAAACATCGAAGACTGATGGAAGGAAGCTTATCTGGAGGAAGAAGATAAGATCAAGCAGGAAAAGTCACTTCTTCGAGCCCTTGTGTAGAGGGCTGCTGTTTGCAGCAGAGAAATGCATCAAAAACAAATACATAAATCAAGATATATCAGTCTTTGGGATATAGAAAGATACTTGCAGCAAAATACGCAAGGTTTGGAGTAGAAGATGAGACAGAAGAAGGAAATGTTTTTTCCAGCAGGCCCATCCTGGTTTAGATGAGGTACCAGCCAAAAGGCAGAGCTAGGAACAGGTTTCAGGTCTCAAAAGTTATAAAACAGACTGCAAAGAAAAACCGATCAACTTACAATTATCTGAATAGTGCCCATGGTGGTAAAGAAACACAGGTGGCAATTAGAGATATTTTGTTGGTGGCCTTTTTTTTTTTCTTTCTTTGTAGATTCCTCCCAGAGCTGCCTAGGAGAGGTTTGAGGAAGGGGAGCTCTGCCAGAGCTTTGCCAGTGTGACAGAAGCCTTTGCATATTTTCAGTGCATGAACATTTAAGTAGGCCTGACGTATAATGAAGCCTTTCAGATTATGCTTTGGAAAGACTGCACGAGGATTCAGCAGGTCCCACAGATCTGTGAGTGAAGGCACTGAAGCTGCTGTGGTGGCTTAACTCATCACATGGACATGAAAGACAGAGCACGAGGTGGCTGATGGCTTTTTCTCTCGGATTTGAAGACTGTAGCAGGAAGTGCTTGGCACAACTGTCGGATCATTTTCAGGCTTTGACCATTTTCTATGACATAACTGCTTGCTTTGTTGCTTCCTACAAAATTTAGATTTACACTGTCTTGTAACCCATTTCACCTGTTGACAACACCAATAAATTGATGAGTGTCTCCTTAGAGTATCCTGAAGTTCAATCCAGCTCTATCTGAAAACAATAGGTACTTCTCCAGTGACACCAAGAGGAGCTGGGATGTGCTGAAAGGGGAGGAAAGAGGTAGGTCACTTGGTGGATCTACTTTTTAAAAAGCCTTCTAAGCAAGGGAGAGGCACAACTGTTATCTCAGCTCTACAGATGGAAAAAACAGTATGATTTGGGAAGAGTCCTGCACTGTGGTGTCTAGAAGTAGGTCTCTGCTGCAAATAGGCTTCTACGAAAATCTACATACAGTGAAAGACCTAAGTGCTCAGAGGCAGATACTCAGAAGTGGCAAGCAGCCATAATTCCTCCTGAAACCACTGGGGTTTTATGGATGGAACTGAGGAAGCACTCTCTCCACAAGAGAAGTTGCTGACAATAAATCAGCAGTAAGTGCTGCAATTACTGCCCCACGCAGTGTGATGCCTTGCTTGATGCTGCCTCCACAGAAAAGAAATTCTATTGATGGTACTTCTCACAGTGGCACTGGAAAAAAAAGAACAACAACAACAAACAAAACCAACTTCACAGCAGTTTTGGCACAAGGAAAGATCCAGACAACTGCCAGTCTGCACTTCAATGCACAATCCTGACCAGGAGGAAAATGACTCATGCAAAGTCTGGAGCAAGACATGGTATAATGCTTTCATATGGCCCCAGACACAATTATAATTCCTCCCATCAGCTCTTCCTGCTGACATCAGCTTTCTCATTGGTTTGGCCTAATAATTAGAAAAGTTCTTAGAACTTAACCAGAACATCATTGTTCCCATGGAAAACACCCCACTGCTCCTGTGATGGGAAATAGCTTTTTTCCTCTTTCCTTTTGAAAATTTTACTGCTGATCTGGCTAGGCCAGCCTCCAAGTCTAAGCTAGGTTTCAGTGTGCTTTTACAACGCTGGCTTCGCATCGGCATCTCCCACTGCTTCTGAAATCAGCCAGAGAAAATGAGCCTTTGTAGGCAGCAAGCAAAAATGTCTTAGAAAAACAGATGAGCAGCCTGGACTATACCCTGGAAGCAGAGCAGGAGGGGGAAAGGCTTTTCACACTGCCCTCCCTGCCCCAGGTCCTGTCCCCTGGCTCCATCCTGCTGGGGAAGGAGGAACCCTTTGCCATCACAAACCCGTGCAAAGGTAGCAGTGGCCATGGAGAGAGGAAGCAAGAGCAGTTAATGAATGTCACTGGAGATAGTGTGAGCTGCTCCTGGGGCTCGGTGTGTGGTAAGCACAGAAATGATCAGAGGTAGCAGCAGCTCACAGATGTCTGGCAATGCTGCTCAAAGGGAGCCCTGGAGTGGTGGAATGAGGGAGGAAAGGAGGAAAGGAGAGATGGCCTCCAAGGACCAGGGTGGATGGTCCCTATTTGCAGGAGGCTGACAGGAGATATTCCTGCAATCCCAAACCACCCTTGGGGGAATGAATTGGGTCAGGCTTCTCTGGTAAATCCAATCTCCCAACTTTCTTGCACTATTTCCATATTTCCTCTTAAAGATTTCAGTCATGACAGGCGCTGTCACACTGTGACTGCTCAGGCGGACACAAGAGGAAGAGATGTCCTTGGAATACAGAGAAGGTAAGGGCTGGCCCCTAACTGTATCTGGTGATGTGGACAAAGCTCCACCCAAAGCTGCCGTGGTCACACTGTCTTAGCCTCAGGTGATGATGGGATTTGGTTCTGTGCCTTCACAGGCAGGATTTTAGTGAGCTTCCAGCGGGTAAGTTATGACAGTGTCTGTCAGTTCACTGTCCCATTTACTTTTGCATGATGTTATAGGGATTTGGAGACTGGAGCTCCCAGCTTTAAGATGGTAATAACCCTTTTGCAGCTTAAAATAAAAAAAAAAAGTAAACCCAGTAGAGGATACAGTTAAGCAGTAAACCAGCTTAAACTCAGTATGTTTCATTTGCTTTTCTCACCATCCATCATATCATCTTGGGAGAGCTGAAAGCATCTTATAATAATTTGAAGAGTGAGAATTTTCTGGAAGGATACTTGCTAGAAAATAGCTTTTTGACTCCTGGGCAATAGCAGTTTTACAAAATCACTCTCTTTGCACACTGACTCTTTGCCATCACCAAGGAATAGTCGTTAATTTTCATTTTAAGGGCTCAATTTCAGATTCTTCCAGCCCCAGAAGCTTCATTCCCTACCCCAGCTATTCCACTGGAAGAGATGCTCAGACCATATTATTCATCACATGGACATGAAAGTATCTATCTATCTATCTATGTATATATATATATATATCCACATACGTGCCATACTGCTCTACAAAGCTGGAGTGGCGTAAGGAGGAACAAAGCCAAACTGAGGAGCAACCCAGCCATGCACCACCTCAGCAGGCACTTTCAGGTGTAGTGACATGCTCTGTTTTCTTCAGCAGTGAAATGACCCCTGAAGTTATTATCACCTCTGCGCTGGGGTGTGCTGCCAACAGAGGTGATCACCTGAGGGACCGTGCTGTCACTGGAATGAGCCAGAGATGGGAATTCCTCAAGCTGGCATTGCTGAGAACTATTCTATACTGCAGAGCTACATTCATATGGCATTACAGGACATGGCTTTATGTGCCTGGCTTTGGGAGGAGAAGAGGTGTTCCTGACCTGTGTTAACGTTGGGAGGGGACTCTTCCCTCCTGCTGTTGTCCCTGACGTGTTGGGTGTGCACTGTGCACTCCAGTGGTACCTGTGTTGGTCTCCCTGAGCAGCTGATGGGAGTTTTAATTGAATACACACAAGAATGCACTTCACCTAACCTTACCCAGCAATACAACGTTTCACTGAATGTGAGTGGCACCCAGAGAGCAGATTTTAGCCCTCCCTGTGGACAGCTGAATAGTTTGATGCATTGTTCCTGGGAGTTGTGTGCTTGTTCTGAGGGCTGAGAGGGAGGATTCCTTGCTGGGCCACTTAACATAGCAACATTCCTGATAGTGAATCATCAGAATAAACAATGTTCTTTAAAGTGGAGCACAGTTTCCCGTTGTGAACACAAATTTGGCTTTTAATTTACTCAAGACATCAGAAAGAAAAAAAAAAAGTTAATTCTTATGAAAGCCAGAAGTAGCAGCAGTCACCTGTAACTCAGCACCAAGGGGATCAAATCACTCTACAATTAACTCTCACAGTGCTCCTGCTGTGAGGATGATTATGCCTTGTTGCAGAAACTGAAATATAAATGGTTGTTGTGCTTCAGACTCTCTTCTGGGTCAGCACTCAACCAGGAACAGAGCCCAGGAGTCCCAGCCCACCACCACCAGCTGAGGGGTTACCCTGGGATGTTGGGCAGATGCACTGACCAAAAGTTCATGAGTGGTCACTGTCTCGAGCTACCTGCCACTGCCCTGCCACCAGACCAGCAGGCAGGCAGGACACAGCCTCTTAAGGGATGATCTTTTAAGCATTCCCAATCCTATCAATCAAAACAAGACAGGTTTACTTAAAATGGTTTAAGTAATAGGTCTTTGCCAACGGAGAGGATTTTGTCAGAAGCAACTTAAGGACCCTCTTCTGAACATTTCTGCAAACAGTCTGAGGATGTGATAACATCTGACAGGAAGACAGGGACAAACAGCTGGGAGAGGAGGAAAGACTGGGAGACAATAACCCTTTTTTTTTAAACAGAATTGGGTTCAGAGATGGATATCTGATCCTGGCTTATCACAGTATCACCTGAATCACCTGGTAAGAAAGGTCCCACAGAGGAAAAGAAAGCTTCTTTGGGCACCTACCTAAGAACACCTCCTGTGGCCCACACACCAGGTTAAAATTGCGGCACACTAAACAGAGAAAACACAGTTAATTAATTAAAGTTTATTTTTTGTTTGGCTTTGGTTTGGGAGTTTTTTGGGTGGGATTTTTTGTGTTTTTATTTTTCAGGGTAGAAATATACCCAGAAATGCTGTCTCTCTGAGCTTTATTTTAAGCTAAACTCTGACAAACCTCTCATACACCAGAAGCAGAATTTTCACCCAACTTTAAATTTAGGCATCAATTTAATCCACTGTATTTTTCCCACATAGACAAAGCTTTAGTTATCCTACAGATATCACATATTTTGCAGCAAATTATGGTGTCTTCCACTACAAAAGAGCACTGATAAGTAGATGCAGACCCATTTCTACCTTTGATCGTCACTGTGCCATGGAAAAAGTATTGATCAATTAGTATCAATTAAAAAAAACAAACAGCAAAATACCCCACCAAAATAATATTACATGTAAATATTTCAGAAATCTTTGCTGTGTTTTCCCGATGTTGGTGTTAGTCAAGAATAACTCAATGAAAAACTGTGCAAAGGTGCACAGAACCAGGTCTTTTATCAGTACTGCAAAAGGATGTTGTCCTGCTGAGGGGATCAGTGAGGCTTTATCCAAGGTCAGGAGTTTAGTGAGTGTAGCTGACCCCAGTCGTGCTGCTGGGTAAGCTGGTTAACCAAGGTGAGCAATGAATCTGTGAGGTCTCCAGAGGCTGGTCACACTGGCACGAAGCAGAGAGCTCATGAAGCCCAGCAACTGAAGTGCTCCAAGTCTGGTTTGCCCCTTAGGTGACTGTGGAGATTAACACATTGTTTTTTCTCAGTTGACAGTGCCCATTTTCAGGGTTACTTCTGAAAGACTGGAAGGTGAAAGTGTCACAGAGGCATTGAAAGGATTTGGGGAGCTGAAGCAATTAGATCTGCCTTTCCTCATGTCTGGAAGAGCAAAAGGTTGGAATGGCTCTGGCAGCACAGCCCAGGGTAGCTCAGAGGTGCTGCTGTTCCCAGTCACTCCAAGGAGACTCTGTGGGGCCACTGAGCTGCACTTTCTGTACTGAAGGGAGCCAGTGTTTTGGCTCATGGAGAACACAACAAGTGGAAGCATGAAAGGCAGCACCTTCAGGTCCTTCATGGGAGTTCAGTCACGGTGAGAACTTGGAGAGACATGTTTATACCATGAAAAGATTGATTTAGGGGTGAGTTGTCCATATATCAGAGTCCATACAATGACATCTAAAATCTCTAGTCTGCAGAAAATCTCCTGTCTTAGGGGACAACTCCTAACTCTACTGAAAACATTTCAATCACTGAATTCATCGCATGGCTCTGCTAGCCCAGTCCAGGGCCCAGTCCCTCAGGTTGTTAATCAATGCAGCTATTGATTTCATCAGGAGCACTGTCTGCATCAGATCAAATGCTAAGGAGTTCACAAGTTGCCTGGCTGCTAAAGAGTTTCTCCATGAAAGAGTGGCTCTCTTGGTTGGAGAAAATGGCTCATAGATATTACCTGTTAGTGAGCTAAAAGCAGCAGAGACCCACATGGTGCATATGGTGTAAAACAAGTGATTTATTAGACCTGCATGTTGCAGCAACAGACTGAAAGAGAAAACTCCAAGGGGCATCAGGAGGTGATAAGTGGGCAGTAACAAGTGTAGTTTTGCTACCGTCTACACTCCTGCACTTAGTCCACTTGTACCAGTTCAGAGCCTAATCTTACATTCTGTTCTGGCCTGAACCCTGCAAATCTTGGCACCCAAGAGGACTCTCACTGTGAGACATCACAGCCTGCAAACAGCTAATAAAGCAGAAAATGTTTTCAGCAGCAGACCTTGAACTAGAAAGCATCCATTCCAGCATCCTTTCAGTATGATGCATGCATTTAAAATAACCACTCTTACACTTATATGAGGAGAACTGAAAAGTCTGACTCAAATTGAGGCTATGTACTCCTCAGGCAAAAAATGTGTCAGTGGGGAACTGATTCCTCATCTCAGATTTTGTGCCCTCTCAATCTGTTTTGTGTTGCAGTCTTCGCTTTTAACAAAATCCTAAAGAATAAGAGAGACATTAGTAGACTGCCATCAACTTTGACCAATTTCAATCCCAGCATCTGAAAAACACTGTGAGGCTATTATTTTGTTTCAGGGATTTCTCTTTCCCATCTTATATTTTGAATTCTTTGGGGTAGGGACCAGTCCTCTGAAGATTTCAGAAAGTACATACTGATTTTTCAGACAGCAGTTACAATGAGTATCATTGACTCTGGGATATTTCTGAAACTTGATTAATCTTTCTCTGAAATAGTCTTTCCAAATTATTCATAAGACTAAAGTATATTTAATGCCAGCAATATTTAACTGATTTGAAATGCATAGTTATGGGTTTTTCCTTTTAAATGTATTTTATACCTAAAAAAAAAATGTTTCTGCAGTATTTATAATAATGAAGCACCACTCATACTTTCACAATGTAGAAGTCCTGTCCTTGCACTGATTTGTACAGGTTTGAGATTGACCATTAAGTGAAATTCTGGCTCCACACAAGCCAATGGCAAAATTTTCCTGAAGCTCAGACTTGAGCCATACCACACAGGACAGGTCTCTCTGTAACGTGAATGGTCTTTTAGATGGTATTGCATAAAGTAGAACAAGGGTATGTTTAGAATAAATATGTATCGTTATTTAATACTAATACTAGTACTAATAATATTTGGTAATGTAATTGCATTCTGCCCCCAGGAGTTCAGAGCTCCTCCTGCTCACATTCCTGAATTAAGTGGCACAGCACGATTACATATTCTCCCTTCTTTTCAGGTGAGGAAACTGAAGCTTACAGAGAGGTTAAGCAACTTGCCCAAGGCTACAAAAGAAGTCTGAAATATGATCTTCAGACATTTTAAAATATTGCCAGTGGCTTAAGGGGTCTAATTTCTGAGAATTATGATTTTGGAGAGGCCCAAAAGCACCAACAGAGATCAGATTGGGGGAATGTTCAAGAACGTCTCTCTAAAGCACGAGGCAGAGCAGCACAGTGATTATAAATCTCTCAAACTGTGCAGAGGTCCGGAGTCAGTGGATACCTTCTGAAAACTCTGGTCTAAGGCATCTAGAAAAGTGAATGATCTGATGAAGAAAGAACAGCCTTTTGTCATTCTAAAAATACCAAGCCTGTACATCATGTGCACTGAGAGAAAAGTTCCCGTGTGAGACATCCTGAAGAGACAGAGAGCTTAACACACTTTGTGTGATTGCCTCTTTCACGCCTAAAAGTGTTTAACAAAAACGAGTTTCACTTTAGTCACAACTCTACCTACACCCAAAGCCTTAATGTAAGAGGGCTTACATACATTCTTTTATTCTTTACTGAACCAGGGATGATTTCAGCTCATGAGATATAGTCTCCACTGAAATTAGTTCATTTCTTGTATTCTGCAACAGAGAAAATAACGAGGACAACGAGAGGCTCTTCTATACATTTGTATAGAATGAATTTTATGAACTTATTTGTTTTCTTAAAAGTGAGTTAGATGTATTAAAAAATCCAATATATTCTTTCTTTGAAGTTCCACTTCCTTCAGTAGAAAGGTCTGACTGAAAGATGCTCCTCAGGATTGAAATAAACAGCTCCACCAGACTCCCAAATCCCATGGCAGTCAGAGTGTAAACCTCTGAGTGCTCAGTTGTGCTGCTTGCTGAGTTTACACCCTCTGTCAAGGCTCTCGCCCGAGCCAGCAGTGCTGTGTTCCACCCATAAATGGCTTTAGAGCCAAAGCTCACATCTTGAACAGCACCTGGCAAGGAGCTGTGAGATAGTGCAGTCTACAGGGCCTCAGCACAATATCCCTGTGCAGGCAGCTCAGAAAACCAAGTGAACACCTCATTCTGCTTATGCTGACATTTCCACAGGCAGCATTACGGTCTTTCTTGAGATGGCAGTTCCCAATGAGCATAACAACATCCACATCCAAAAAGCACGGGTTAAGTGTGTCCAAGAGCACTGCAAGCTGTGAGTCTTTATCAGAACAGCAGAAATTACCTTGTTCTTTTCCTCATTTTGCAGCATTTTTCTGCATTAACAGAAAATTTTTTCTTTCTATTGATTTCCTTAGACTGTCCTTAAGGTTCCTTTGGACTTCAAAATTACTCGGGAAATTTGGTGTTGCTAACATTACACTGTAAGTTAGGAATCTGAGGGAGTTTATTCTTTGTGCTGGCAAGCCTTCAAACTATCTTGATTTTATCAGCTATAATTCATGTTTTGTTCACAGGACAAGCTTTTTCTTTTGTATTATTTTGAGTCATCTCTGGAAAAAATCACCTCGCACTAAGACGTAATAAAATATGAGAAGAGATTATGACTTATTAAATTAAGCCAAAGCATACACTGTATTTTGGTACAGCACCATCCCTGGAGGGAAAGCGAATACGTTTTCAAATGACTTCTGCTTCCAATTAGGCAGGAAAACAAGTACCTAAATTTTCAAAGGAAACCAACACACAAGGTGTGTAGTGAGCACAGGATCCCAAAAATCCCAGCCCATAAGCAGCACAACAGAAACTGCTGGGTGCTGACAGTCTCAGCCAAGACTGGGTACTGCACAGCGTTATTTGTAATTTTTTGCTCCAGTCCTTCCCCTATAAACTCTGCTTGCTCTGCATGTATTTTGCTACATGGGTGAATCTGGAAGAAATGGTAAAGCATTTTTCATAGGCATCTTAATTCACACCTATAAACAGCTTAGGAAGAAAATGACCTTCTGCCTGTTGGATGTGTGCCTCCCATCACTACGGGTCACTTATTTCAATTATTTAAGTTTGCAACATTAAATCCTCTACCATTGGAACAAACAAGGACTTCAGTCATTGAATTTAACAGTAGCAGGATCAGGCAGGTATTTACTTTCTGGCTCACAGAAAAATGAAATAAGATAAAACCTCCTCTCTGTTAAGCATGCGGTGCCCTAGTATTGATAACCTTTAAAAATTATGTCAAATACACATGAGATGGGAGATGACTCAGCAGCTCCTAGATTTTCAGAGCAGATGGAACGTCGATGTCCCCATACGAGAGATTTCTATACACCTGCTTCTTGCTGAAGACACTGGTTCCAGTCATGGAAGCAAAGATTTTTACTGCAAAGCTGGCTTTGCTAATAATAAGTGTGAAATAAGGATATTTCTCAAGGGGATTTTCTAAATTTAAAACGCATTCTGCTTCTTAGCACCTCCTATCCTACAAAGTGTTTTAGCCTACCACAGTCTAAATGCAGTAATTAAGTGTAAGTGTAATTGTTACAACTGTCTGTGGCAGGACAAAGGTAATTGTCAGGGATCTGTCACATCTCCAGACTGTCCTGCTTCCAGTCCGTAAGTCACGGCTATGGGACCAAATTATTCCTCCTGATTCCCCTCCAGTTCCACTCCAGTGTATTTAACTTGACTAGTGGTACCATGACAAATGTTAGTTACACTCCATCTGACTCTCAGTTCAAAAAAAGCAGGAATATGCCTTATTTCCCATTACACAGCCACAACAAAATCTCAACCAGCCCCACTGATATTTAACTTTCTTGATCCTTTTAGTCATCATATTGGTTGAGAGGAGGCACAGAGTGATGTCCTGAATGTGAAGTTGAATGTTTGGTTTCCTTATGGATTTTGCATCCTCTGTCCACTCATATCCAAAGCAATGGCCACTTCTGCCCTAAGAATAAAACCCATCATTCAGATTCTTTGACACTACTTACGCTGATCTGTTTTGGCTCTGTAACTTTATTTTCTGAATTTTTATATGGAGAGAGTGACTATAGCATATAGCCAGGAATGATTTTCAAGGAGTAAATAGTAGGGCTGGGAATTAATCACAGGACATTTGAGAAGGGCCACTAAGCTCTTCTTCCCTGCCATGAGCACTGGCTCTGCAGGGCTGTTCCCTCACCACACTGGTGGTACTAGGGACCACCTAGAGTGGTCAGAGTTTCTTTCCTGACCTGGCCAAAGTCAGGCCAGTGGCTCTTCCCTGTTCCCTGCCATGTCACAGGAGCTGGAAGAAGGACATAGGTTTTCCCCTGTTTGGCAAAAACACCCATATGAAAGGGAGGAAGCAGGCTGGCCCATCTTGGTGCTCTCACAAGACCTTCTCTCCCCATGGGCACCTGGGGAAGCAGAGCTACAGGCAGTACTGGCATTTGTGCCCTTCACCTTGTTTCAGGAATCTTGAAGTGATCCTGCCTAATAAATCTTAGTGGTAAATCCAATCATCCGGCCTTATTTCATTAGTTTTGCTGCTCTGAGAGTGGCAGGCTAGTTTTTCCTGTAACTCCTCTGAATTTCACACATTCCTTTTACTCTCAGAATTTATTTTCCCTCTGGAGTCTGAAGTAATCTGAGAGAGCAACAAGCCACTGCACCATTATAAGCCCCAGTTTCTCTATCAGTGTAGTCCAAAAATGCTTCTTACTGTGCTTGCTTCTGTAATAGAGGTTTGTACAAGCTGCCAGGCAGAGACTGATGTGAGACGAGATAGGTATTTTCTGCCCCGAAAACAAGAAACATTATTGGGCAGTGCACAGTTAAGACGAAAACTTGCTAGGATTTAACTAAACTTGGGCAGTTTCCCCATTTAAGGTGATCAGCAAAGACAAGAGATGCCATTGCTGCAGCACTTCACCATCACTGCGGAGGCAACCTGGGGTGAGATGAGATAGCACACTAGTGTGGACAAAGGAATAATGGTCAAGGCTGATTTGGTACAAGTTCTTCCCTTATAAATGCACAGAAATGTCTAATGTTCACACAGATTAAATGGATATCGCTTTAAGTCACATTTGGAAACTCCCTGCCTACCAAATTGCCTGTCACTTGGGCATTAAAAGCAAAGTTCAAACACATTTTCTGTAAGTCCAGTGAAATATTATTTCAGAGCTTTGGTGCTTTACTCAACAAAAACAATTTTCTCGTTTTTAAAGGCCATGCCAAGTATTCTAACAACTGTAGCTACAGATCATGTAACTAAAAACCTTCCTAATGTGAGCTTGAGAATTTTTACTAGATCTAAAAACAGCTGGTCATGAACATACTAGTCAGAAAAGAACACAAAACAAAACTAGTAAAAAGAGTGTTGATTGCTAGCTCTCTCACGGGTATTTTTAACCATTTCTTAAATATGTTTTGCCTGTCTAAAAGTGAGAATATTCACATTATTTATTTCACATCTATCTGAGAAAAAAAATCCCCTAAATTCCTAATGAAATGCATTTGTTTCTGACCAATACTTCTAAAGTGAAACCTGGTGTATGTACTTACACAAAAAGTTTATTAATTTTGACTGTTCTGGGATGAAGCAAAACTCCTTGAAGACGAGTCCTAACCTCAAAAATGTTTTTGAACAGGTTTCAGGGATCCGTCTTCTGTAGCTCTGTCCATGCACGGACGTGCTGTGGGTGTAAAGGTGAGGCTGTGTGTGAGAGGAGAAAGACCCTGACTCTGTTCATCCACTAAACTGGATAAGCATCCTTGCACTGCTATCAGTGGTGTTTGGGCAGACTATACCGACCTGTTTGCTCACACAACCTACAGAAAGCTTTCACTGATTTGCTGGGTTCTGGATTGACTGTTAGCTTTGATTTTAATCGCTGAAATTCTTAGCAACTGGTACCTGGATGTAAGTATTGATTAGGAACTAATACTTAACAAGGGCAATACAAAAATACGATGAAAATGTCAGTTACCAGGCATTGGCAAACAGACTTTTATTATATCTTTGCCAATTATTGTGCACATAAGTCAGGCACCTTTTCACTGTGCCAAGATGTATAACACTACAGTGGTAAATAGGTAAACAAACCATGCTTTCTGTTGCTATCACTGCCACAATAAAGAGAGGTAGATTTTTAATTTCCCAGACTTTTCAATGAATAGAAGGAAGGTTACTATAAAATTTAAAAAACAGGATAAAAGAATGAATCTCATATAAAGCCATTCCTGAAAAGCAGGGACAGTCTCAGTCAAACCACCCGTGGTCAAAACTAAACCTGCTCTTTAAGATATTCATCTCTATTTATGCCGTACATGAACTGTACAAGCTGGCAGCAATACTGCCTTCAAACCAAAGCGTAGCTCACCTTAGCACTAAAGAAGAGGAGTCCAGTGGTTCATAATGGTTCGCAAGTATTTGATTGACCTTTCCGTGGTTGCTGAAAGGAATGGCCATATTGCAAATCTGATTGTCTCCCTGTAATCAGTCCTCATGGCAATTTCAGGGGGTATGTCTAAGAAGAGTCCCTGAATGCTTGAAATCCAATAAGGATATTGATTAGCACTAGTGACCTCTGCCAGAAAAGGTCAAAGGGAAAATTCTCTTTCAACTTCTCATCAGCTTTTAGCAAATGAGTGCCAGATCCCATGCTTCCAGCTTAGCGGCACCATGGAAACCGGTCCAGGTGAACTGCTTCCCATTACAAAAATCTGTGTTAATCACATGCATAAGGATGATAGAAACGCTCCCTGGGCTCCCCAGTGCAATGAAACAATGTGACTTAATGACATTTGCAGGATCCTATACAGAAAGGGAGGAAAGAATAGGATTTCCTTCAGAGATAATTAAGATAAGGAACAGAGACATCAGTAGGGTAAAAAAGAGGTTAAAATACAGAGTAAAAATCTATGCTGCTGTATCTCAAGTTTTGCACCTTGGCCTTTCATATCTTTGCAATAATTTTCACAGTGCCTCCTCAGTATAGGCCAGAGAGAATTTTTTATGAACTCCTGAAAATAGATTTAAAATTCACAAAGTCTCATAACAACCGCTATGCTTCTTGCCACTCTCCTCTATGGTCGTTTTTCAGCTGAGAACTCAGCAAAGCTCAACAGACTGACATACGGCCGTGACTGGGCTGCTAAACACCCTCTGATGTTGAGGAGATGATATTCCCCAGCCTTTGGCTGGTGTGATTTTTAGCGGATTCGGATCTAAGCCCCTTTCGGCCTCGCCAATCCCTCGGGAGATGCTGGTACGGAGATGCATTAGCACCACCTGCCGTTCGCAGCCGCGCTCTGCGCCCTCCGCCTCCCCGCTCCTTGTGCTTCTGCTTATTCATCCTTCCAGATCCTTTATTTGTCTTGTAAGGCAAGATGAATAAAAACAGAGGCCACTTAGGCAGGGGTTGTGACATCAACACTCAGGAACTCACAGGTGGATACACACTGCTGCAGCCAAAACACAGTCTGGTGTTAGAGAGCGGGGGAGAGGGAATAAATACATCCCCGTGGCTTGGGAACAATTTTCTCACCTCCCCAGCAAGCGCTCACACAATAAATATATTTCCAGCTCATGAAATGAGGAAAGATTTATCTTTTATCACTAATTTAAGCTCACTGAAAAATCCAATGGGCTCTTTTACATAAGGAAATCGAGTGACTAAGTCAGAACATTCTCTGGTAAAAATCAGCATAGCTCCAGGGACCTCCATTCGGGTGGATCAGAGCCAATTAACTCTGCCTTGTGTACAGAGGTCTGATAAGTAAGCCTGTGCCGAGGATTAAGTCACCCAAAAGAGCACAGACAAGGCCAACTTTTATCTGCTGCTGTTTGCGAGCAAAGGTGAAAAGACAGTTGGCCAAGTGAACCAAACTGGGCTGGAAGCCAATGGTAAAACCTCAGCGACTCGGGCAGAGTCACTCCAGGTCCAGGTCTGCATAATGGGGACTGCAACCCAGCTTCCCCCTCCAGCCCCAAGCCTTGACTTAAATATGTGTCCTAACTGGCACTCCTCAGTAACACTGCCTTGCCAGAGAGTCTGCATCCACATTCACATGACTTCACATCCATTTGTTGTATCCACCTGTGATGGCAGATCTCAAACAAGCTTTTGCTCAAGACTTAGCTATTTTATCAGCATCCTCCAGCTCTCCTTTTTAAAGGCTACGTAGACAGATGTCTAATAGTTCTGCAGTCAGTGCACACTGAGCTCCCACACAGGGGGGCTGGAATTATCTCCACATTACCGTTCCTCACCTCTGCAATTTCTCCCTTTTTTTTGAGATGGACCTGATTAGGCTGTCTTTGCTCTAAGGAGGGCCATTGCTGGGTCTGCAGGGACTGGCACGTGCCTGGGGCTTCCAGATCACTGCACAATGCAGTAAGTGGAAGCACAATAGCAAGTGGAAGCTTGGGTGAACTGCTCTGTTTCAGACAGACAGACTGTTTAATCTGTCCAGGGTTTAGTGACTGATAATGACTGACAGATTGTACTGTTAAAAACAAAAAAGGCCTTCTTTGCTCTTACCTGCCCTTAGTCTTGAATTTCCAAGAATAAAAGACCCACTCTTCTCTAGTCTGCTCCTGTGTAAGGGACTCTGCTCACCTTAGAAACCTTTTCCTACACCCATCTCCACAGAAGCTTGTTCCTGAGCAGGGTGCCAGACAGGGGTATGGCACTGCAGATGTTCTACCAGTTCCCTGGGCAAAGGCATTCACACCTCCCTGTCCTGCTGCTCCTCACCATCAGACACTGAATTCCTTTTCCAGATGCTTCATGCTAACAGTCCAATCATCCTGAAATCAGGCTAAATGCCTACATTTTCCTGTCCTCTTTT
This sequence comes from Pachycephala philippinensis, assembly GCA_013397055.1. Taxonomy (NCBI): domain Eukaryota; kingdom Metazoa; phylum Chordata; class Aves; order Passeriformes; genus Pachycephala; species Pachycephala philippinensis. The sequence continues at coordinate 296,156 of VWZT01011096.1, read as the reverse complement.
TTATACTGTTGATGAGTTTACAGCACAATGTTCCCAGCCACAAGGCTCTGCTTTTCTCTTCTTTCCTTTGTTATGTTTCATTCCACTTCTATTAGTCCACTTCTCGAGGTCACCTGGCCCTTTGTGTAGCATATCCTGATCCTCCTTTGCTGAGGCTGTCCTCTGAATGCTACCAGCAATTTGCATAACAGTGTCCCTGCCTGTGTGCTGAGGACATGAACCAATATATTAAAGCAGGATCAGTTTTAAGACTAACTTAAGATATCTGGGAAACGTCACTATCACTTTTCCTCCAAGTTGATACTTTTCCTATTTATAGTACATATTTTTGTGTCTCCTCCTTAGCCAGCAGAATTGTAACACGTAAGTAACATCTTTAGTAATTCCCCATATAGCAGCCATCAGATACTAAAGCCTAGGAGATCCACCACATTTTTCCTGACTATGAAAATTGATTATCATAAAAATAGTAGTGTGACACGACCCAACATTAGTAAAAGCTTGCTACATTTTATTCCACTTTCCTCTCTCTGTCCCTCCTATCCTCCCCCTCATATTACTCTTCTCTCCAAAGTCTATTCATAAGTCTTACATGCTACTGTTACAACTCAAGTAACCCTGTTGTTACTGCCTGGAAATACAGGGCATTTTTTATTTGCTCCTCTCCAATCACAAGCCTGAGGTTCCGCTTGCTCATTTCTCGTGCCCAGTCTGAAAGGGTTCTAGGACAAAAAGTGCTTTGTCCCCCGTGCCCACTTAGCTCCATAAAAGTGTACAGATTTTGCTGTGCAAATACAGATTTTGCTGTGACATTTTCTCTCTTCCATCTCTGCCAAAGGCTTTTATATTTTTTAGGGAAGTGGTAAGCAGGCAGTTTGTTGCTAATTCCTTATGTTATGTTTGGAACAAGGCTACAGATCATCATAAAATGAAAAGATGCAAAAGGTTTATGTACCATTGTCATCAGGCTTAAATGGACTGGGATTGTCTCTTGGATGAACCACAAACTCCTCGTGCGTGTCTGCAAACATGTAGCTCTTTCCAAGACTCATTCCTCTGTTTAAGTTAGACCCAGCCTTGGGCCTGCTCAGCTGCTGAAGCATCCTCAGACCAGCCAGCAGGCTCCAGTACTGAACCCAAGTTGTGTGGGCTTGTTTTCGGGAGATCCTGATTCCCAGAAAGGCAATCGAGCTCTGTTTCTTCCCCAGCACAGGATTTGCAGGCAAGGCCCCTGCCACGGGCTGAGGTCACAAACTTTTGGTATTTCTTACTCCTTCCATCCCTTTCTCTTGTCTTGCCAGCCAGGCAGTAATCTTTTTAAAAGAATCCCACAGTACCTATCACCAGATGCTTCCTTCCTCTAGGGACAATTCTAGGGCTTTCTCCACTCATTCTCATTTATTTATAATATTTTTATATAATTCTCCTTCAGACTTCTCCAGTGAGATCAGGCTCACCTTAAAGTATATATATGCATTATTTATCCCTGCCTGCAGCTAACTCTTTCAAGGCCAGTGTAGAATTTTGCATGAGATACCAAAAATATAATAAAGAGTGAGTTAAAAGAGACTGACCGTGAACTTCTCCTTATTGCATCATAGTGTGATGGTCTGGGTATTTACGAGAGAAAGAAAGTGGTTTGGTGTTGACTTAAATGTTGTTCATTAACTTTTTTTCCATCTCCCATGTTTCAAACTATGCTGAAACACAGTATTTGTTCCTTTGGAGAACATATTATGTAAACTTCTGATGAAAAGTAAATATTTTCTTTGAAGGACTGTTTATACCTGATACAGTCTGAAACATGGAAGCTACTATAAAGGAGCAAAGAAGGTCTGTCTATTCTGACATCATTCAGTTTAGGTAAACAAATATGACAGCCGGGATCACATCAGGAATAGCTTCCAGGCAGTCACTGGTTTTAAATCTACTGGTAAACAGATGAATGTTTAGGGCTGTATCATCCCCACTTCAATGGCATATGTACCAATATAGTCGTATTTTTTTCTATAAGCTGTGCTTAGAAATCTTAATATTTGAACAAATTCAGCATTCTTGTGCCTAAAACATGAATCCATATCACAAGCCTTTTACAAAGGCCAGGAAGAACAGAATTCTTATCCTTGACCCCCAGCAGCTTTGAGTAGTCTTGTACGTCCTTGAAGCTAAGGCAGCGCTTGTCACCTGTGGATCTCCAGACGATTCACCAAACAGGTATTCAGCTTCCCCAGTGTGGTGTTACCTCTGTTCCACAGGCAGAGAAACTGAAGCTGAAACAGCCGGTGCTTCCCATCACCGCTGTAACGCCGGAGATAGTCTTGCTTTGTGTCGGCAGTTTGCCCAAATGATCTCCAGAGATCCCTTCCAAACAAATTTTTATGATTCAGTGACTCGACTGGTTAGATTATCCAGGTTCTCCGCTGGCGGCTGTTGTTTCCCATGTGGCTGAAGGAGTTGGGTTAACTCGCAGGATCTGTGTTAACCCAACTCCTGGAGTTAATCTGCCAAAGAGCCAACCTCACCACAATGAATGATTCATTTTCTGATGGCAGAACTCCCTGCATCACCTCACTGCACGGTTGGGTGAGTGAAGGAGCAGTGCCAGAGGAGGGTGAGAGCCTGTGGCCAGGAGCAGGGAATGGGACCTCCCCTTTCCGGGGCAGTTAGTGGCTACAGCAGCCGAGCCGTAACGTCAACCCATGCCTTCGGGACAGACATGGGAATTGAGCCTGCTCCATTCTCCACGCCTGCCCTGTTTCCTCGACCTGTCACAGTGCCACAGGTGTGGTTGAGTACCTCTGATGGACATCTGCCAGATTGCCCCGAGTTTGCTGCTGTTGGGAAGCATTAGGCATGGATCCTGGCATTTGGACTACAGGCACGGAGCCGTGGCTGAAAACAGTTGGCAGGGGCAGTCCCTGAGCCCCGTGATTAAAACCTGTTAGTAGCACCATCTCCTTAGTTTTCTGCCAGCATGTTCACCATCTTGCTGAAGGCACAAATCCCTGCATCCAGAATATGCCTCTCTGGGACATGCCACTTGTGCACACTTTACACAGTTTTCTGAACACCAAAAGTTTTAAGCATTAAGAGAGTTTGGCTGCAGGTAAAATGTTCTTAAGCCTATGCACAGCACCTCCTCTAGCTCCTAGCTACTCTGAAGCATTTTTTGTTTGTAGGCTCGAGTTCTTCTGCCCTAATAGCTTATCTTCAAAAACATGCTCTTATTTCAGATTCAGTTTCTTTGACCTTTGTTACACAGCAAACTTGAACTTCTGCTCTAAGAAAGCCTGTTCACCTCTTCCTCTCTTCTTCCACAAGCTTCCCTTAGTACTCTGCAAGCCTGTTTAACACCGCCTTGTTATCTCTTTTGCTCTTGGTATATTTTCCATTCTGTAGTCCCTTCAAATTTGGCTAAACTGGTTTCCCAGCTCAAGCTTTCCATTTGAATATCAATCACCCAAAAGCCTGAGTAGAAACTTCAGTGCTAAGTATCCCACATTGTCCCTAGTCTGAAGGGACAGGCTAGTAATGGTTTTTAAAATATCTACAAAACTTTCCATGCTGGCTCTTCTAACCTGATTAGTTTCAGTGGAATTTAGTGGGCTTTCCTATTTTTTCCCTCCCACAATTCTTTTCACAGGCTTTAGTTGCTGAGAGGTTTCAATTTGTGGCATTCAAGGTCGTAAATAAGATCTCCACTCCTCCTCCCTGCTCTACCCAAGATACCAACCAGTCCGGCTCATTGTTCCAATGTTTTTTCCATGGGCACTGTTGCACCTTCTCCAGTGTCTCCGGTAAATATAAACTGGATGGGGACAGAGTGGGAACTGGAGATGGAAATAGCTATTCCAGAAATTATTCCTGCCCCCCAAAAAGATGTTCTGTGTTCATCTCCAACTGCAGAAAGGGCCTTTGGGCTGGAATAGGGGAATTTACTCCTGAATACAGCACTAATTTGTTGGAGACATGTGTTTCTTATCACAGAGACATACTTCTTATGGAATTATTACTTTTACTGGATTTATTAGGGGGCATCTTTGGGGTGAGTTACAGTTGATTTCAGAATGCAGAAGAAGCAAAGGGCACATATTCCTTGCAGAGCAAACTGCCTTTTACTGACAAACACATATTGATCCTAGCAGTGGGACCCAGTTGTGACCAAGATCTGCAATCCTTATTAGTGTATTACTTAGAGATGCAAGGAAAAAAGGTTTTCCTCCCTCATTACTGTCATAATACAGCAGAGAAATTGTTCATTTCTTACTGACTTAAATTTTCTTTTTAACAAAACTGAATAGAAATTATTTAATCATTCATCCTCTATTTACCTTTCATATCAAAGTAAAGTTAACATAGGCAGCTTCATGATGCATGTAAAGCAATTTCCAACAGAGACCATTCCAGGATTTTAGGGGAAATTATTTGTATCATTATTATTCTACCGGGCTGCCTGCAATTTTCATCTCAAACCCAATACATTTTCCCCCCAGTATCTGCAATGACTTCCAAAATTATGCAGATGATTATTTTATTAGCATGTACCCAGATGGTAGACTGCCAGGCACAGTTACTGTCATTGCATCTAGCTCTCTGTAATGCAGGAATTACTAAGAAAACAGTGCATTTGGCCACTGGTTATATAAATTAAGACCAAAGCAACAGTTACAAACTCAATTCAAACAAAATCAATAAAAGGTATGTGAATCATCAGACTAGTAACGTTAGACATAATGTTAACGCTAATCTTTTCATGTCAGCCTAGCACAACACAGACGTGGGAAACGTCTGACAGGCTCCTGCCCCATAGCGTCATTTCTCATTGACTTTATTTAAAGCCAGTTCTATTTAAAGCAGTTCATCACGACTCTTGCAATTTACTCTATGGATATACCTTAGACCACACCTGAAAGACAAGGACCTAAGAGCAGAGCAGACTACAGTAAACAGGGAAAAAAACACACATTCACTTTAAAACATCATTTTTGTACCATGGCAATCAGATCCCTCTGTGACATTTGCCACACTAGAATGGCAGTGATGTTTATTCCAATACTGTATTTTGTATAAATGCAATGTTTGTCTCTTCCTGCCTCCAAGGGATACAGTTTGTAAAATCATTCTGGATATGAAAAGCACTGTGGGGATAAAGTACCCAGTGTACTGTAAAATCACCTGGTGAATACAAAGCCCCAGAAGGGTGTGCTCTGCAGTGGTGCTGGATCCACTGCCTGGAATCAACAGTGGCTGATGAGCTGCCACGTGCAGCAGGAGCCAACAGACCCCCAGGTATTTCAGCACTCATCCTCACCCTGGGGCTTTTCAATTGATGAATACTCCCCTCCTCCTCTCCTTCCTATGATTTCTTCCTCTGGTGTGCATCTCATCTCTGTGGCTCCTCTCAGCAGCTGTGGACTCCTCTTTTCTGCACTGACACAGCAGTGACCAAGTAGCCCCAGGTGTGTTTGCCCTTATTTAGCCCCCAGACTAAGAAGTATTTTATCCTTGCTGGGCACAAGGACCAAATATGGACTGGAGATTCCTTCCCCCACTAAATCCTGGACCTCCCTCTCTTCTCTGCAACACATTGTGCATGCAGTGCATTCTGTCTTCCTTCACAGACAGATCACTGGGGGGTTGTGTGATGGCAGCAGAAGTCACCTGGCTTCCTTGGTTGGACTGTGACAGGTAGGTAGAGAACTGCGGCAGCGTTTGCTGCTTGGAAAACTTCTCCCCATCTTCTTCAGGAAGAGGCAGAAGGCTACCAGCTAAACCATGCAGGTTAAGGCATGCCCCAAAAGTGTGAAAGCATAATCCACAAGAGCAGGAGCTAGCATATCAAGGAGACAGCAATCTGAATACACCTTACACTGTTTCAGAAATCTGTTCTCTATCTGTTCAGGCACGGGTGGGAAGATTGTACTATTGGATCTGCACAAGCTAGAAGCCAAGTGTTATATTAAAATCTGTGTGCCACAGGAGGCCTGTGAACACAGGTCTTTTGTTGAAATATACTATATATACTGTATCTGTAGATTGGGTTTAGCTTTACACCTTGATTCTTCTGACACAGCTGTTCACATTAGGAAAGTCAAACATGATGACAGATCTGATAGCTGGCACTGTCTGATGCAAACATGGGAAGCAGGAAGCAAGAGAAATCAAAGAAGAAAAATGTGTCTCTCCTTTAATGCACAACAGCAAACGCTCCAGCCGTATTCTTGCTGAAAGGAATTTGATGTCTCGGTCAGTGCTTTGCCTAATGAGCTACCAACATCAATCTGTCATCATCTGTATTATTTGAAATGGCCTCTGCTGACACAAGGTATATTCATGTACTGGCCCTCCTGGGCACTTGAGAGTTCAAGTCCTGGGCAGTTTATACCACACTGAATGATAATGAAGGGTAACAGAATAATCATTGGCTTCCTTCTCTCAAGGGAAGGCAAGAATGTTGTTGCAGGGATCTCCCCCAGCCAAGAATGGCTTTTGATTACAGAGCTGGGAATATGAGTTATTTGTTTCTCTGTGCACAAATAGTCTCAGCAATTCTTTGCAACAGTGCTTTGGCTCTCCAAAGCACATGTAGCACATCTGTCCATCTGTCCTGGCATTTCCATGAGCCTGCCCCAAGTATGTGACTCTCAAAACCTTGCAGGGCTATATCAAAGGCCAAGAAAGAGATGAATACTGACAATAGGTGGGAATTTCAAGCAAAGAAATGCCCTTTAGTGCTCTGTCTTTACCTGTTCCTATAATACACACATAACATTACACAATCATCTTTAACATCTTTAGCTGTACTCAGAAAATTACTTTTTCTGGAAAGATCTTCTGAGTGAGATTTTAGATTGCAAGGTTTCTAACCAACACCCAGCAGTTATTTCAAAATCTGAATTTTTAACTTGCATGATTAGACGGAAGCTTCACACAAATGAAGGAAATAAATTGTCAAGAAACTTAACACAAATGACCACTACTATATTTTTATTGGTCCAATGATTGCAAAAGATCTTGTTTCCTTTCAGAAAGTACCGGGGAGTTGCAACATCATAATCCTAGCCAAACTTTATGCTCCCATGTTAACGCACACTTACAACTGCAGTTGAGCTCCAGGTGAGTTATATAACAAGACAAATAACAATGTTTGACACCAGTATTACCAGCCTTTCTCTTAGGAACTCAAAGGTTTCAAAATGTATGAAGTAGACCTCACTTCCTCTGCTATAGCAAATAAATATTATATGTTCCCTTTTGTCAGTGAAAGGCTTTCATCCAGCTATCCCAAGGACAGTCTCATTTGTGAGACTTGTGTGTGAACTGCAGGATGGTTTCTTTGCTCCTCACATATCCCAAAATGAAGGCAAGAGTTAGGAAGGGGCCAGATAAGACTGTTTTCAAAGGAACGTTTCATACCAAACTTCTTTTTGTAAGCAAAGAAGATAAGACTGTCCCTAGAGTGGCATTGCCATGTGTGCTCTTAAAGGCAGATTAAGAAAATACCTGTCAAAACAGAAATGCAGCAGTTAAATTCACAATTCCAGGTGGTTTTCAAACATTTTGCCTTGTGAAGTCCTAAAAATTTTCCAGTGTAAGTGCAGCCAGCCATATAACAAACAAGGGTTTAAAAGTCGTGTAATACTTTACTGCAGATAATGTGACATGGGGCAGCTCTTCAGGCCCCGTGAGAAACTCAGAGAGCTGATGGCCTCAAGGACAAGCTCAGAAGTGGGATTCTTTCTGAAGATAGTGAAAGAGACATATCTGTCAGTGACAAGGCTGAATGGCTCCAAGAGATGGTGATGGCAGAAGGGACAAGGTGAGATCCAGGTGAAAGTTGAGCAAGAAAGTTTGGTCTTGGCCAGGGCCTTGCAGATGCAAGCAGAAAATTGAGCTTGATGTTCTTGTGAATGGGGAACCACTTGGAGAAATTATGAAATAAAGCCTTGCTTAGGGAGTAGGACCAGTGGTAGAGGAGGTCATCATATGGAGATCATCATAATATGAACATACTGAGCTACAGTGGCAGATAAAACAGGGAATTGAGATATATTTGACAGGAAGAAAATTATGATGTAGACCCAGACTAGTTATGTTAGACAAGAGGACTCAAAAAGACCCAAGATCCCACTCCAGAGACAGAAGAATGGAAATAACTAATGGAAAATTAGAAACTCACTGAGACTAATGATGCTCAACAGAACAGCAGAGGAGGTATGACAGGGGCAAAGGCTGAGATGCCCAATACAGAACCTTGTAGCCTCACCAAAGCAGTTCTGTGAGTTCTTTTTGCCTGTTATATTCATAAATCATTGAGTACAAAAGCAGTGTTCTGCATTAGCCAGTTACATGCACAATTTCCAACTGGCAGCATTTAATATCACTGTTTGGTTCAGAATTTCTGGGCTGAATGTAAACAAAGCTACAGCTCTCTTTCCGCTGGCATAACAAAACTTAATAAATTCACAAACATATCGGGGGAAAGTGTTGACAAGCACCTCTTTACAGAAATGTGACACTGGATGCTGTTGTTAATCAGCCCATGATGCTCACATTCACATCTCCCTTTCTCTGAGCCACTAAGGAGGAGGTCACCTGGGCCCCGGTGTGTCTGTTCTGAGAGCCTCGTGTTTATTGCTCCTGACAGCCTGGGGTCCCTGTCTGCTGTGAATCCGAGGCTGTGTAAATTAGGCAAGGAAAGCTGTAAGTGTAGTTACTTTGTTGTCATAAAAGTCATCCGTACTTTATGTCTAACATGCAAAATTTCAACTCCTTAAGCAGGAATGTCTATATAAATTCCTTCAAACTGCACTAACTTGGAAAGACCCACTTCCCCTGTTGCAAATGTGTTATTAATATATCGCCTCCATGCTATTAAATTAAAATGTCCCCCTCATGTTTCCGATCTTACTTCCAGATTTTTAGCCATGTGGCTGGAAGGCAGCAGAGAGTTGAATTAAATGGGTGATTTAGGGACATGTAGCAGTAAAAAAAAAAACCAAAAGACTTGATCATCTGCCTCACTAAAAATAAATAACTTTAATTTTTTTTAAAACTCTCTTGCTTGTCAGAATTATGTAAATCTGACTGGGATATTGACTGAGTTTGTCATGCCCCTGAAGGAGTGCTCCAAGGTGAGAAAGGATATCAGTTTGCCAACTTCCCACCTGCCATTCCCTAGCCCTGCCTGGAATAATGTGGACCCTCGTGTCAATCATGCCAATGAGCCTCCACATGGAAACACATGCACTATTTTCGAAACAGTAGCCCAGCATAAGTAGGGAATAATTTCATGTTCTCAGACTGCCACAGCATGAGAATGAATGTGCAGTTTTTTCTATAAAACTCAGTGGAAAAAGCACTTACCTACAGTGCCAAGAGTGAACTTCGTTTCTCACATCAAAAATATGTCATTGCAGCTGAGCATGTGGGAATCCAGAGAGCACAGCAGGCTTCCCCTAACACTTGCTACTAAATTTCAGCATTTAACTCAGCAAGGGAAGATAACATGTGGAGTTATCATGTGGAGTTCTCCATCAAAGAGACTAGCAGCGTCATAGAACATGACAGCACCCAGACAAATTGTGCATTTACATCTTTAAGTGTTGCTGTAAGTAGAAGGAATTAATGTGGCATGTTTCAATTTGCATTTTTAAACTGGAGCCGTGTGTCTGTGGATATCCTGGTAATGCCAGGACAGCCACTGGCCCTCCCAGTGAGTGGAGCTGAAATTCCCTTGCTGTTCATGGAGACGAGGAGAGGTCAGTGTGACTGCAGGGCGTCTGTTTACTCAGTGCAAAATACCCTGCTTCTGCTCCTGATCCACTGTTTGCTCCTGGGGTTCAGCCCTGCAGTCTCTTCCCAGGTATCCTGCTCTGTTTGTTCTAGGCTTTGGTATGATCAATGATCAGGGGAACACCCATATAAGCTGGAAGAACAAACTATAGCATAAGACCATAAAGCCAAAACCCCCCAAATCCCTCCATAGCTGCTAATCTCTGATTTCACAGTTGCCACCTTATCCACCTCCAACACAGCTTTCCCACACCCATCAAATTGCACAGGAATGATACTGAGAGAACCATGACATCCCTGCAGGGCTGAAGCAAAAATATCCCACTGTTTTGAGTTGCATGGCAACATAAATAACTTTGACCTCGATAAAAGGGTAAAAAAGTATAACAAATTTATGAAGGGGGGGGTCTCCCATACCAGGTCAGCGTAACACAGGGTAAGTCAATCAGGGGCTTGAAAACCCTCAACTCATAAAACTGCTCTTGTTACTGATTGCAACATCAAAACACAGCGCAGGGAAAATGCGGAAATGGGGAGGAAAATTTAAATCAATCAAAAACTTCACTAAGACAAAACATCTTATATAATCTTCCCACTGGGAAGAGAAGGAGAATAGACTTTCATGTAACAAATGCTAGTTTTGTCAGTTGATGTACTTCTGGAAGGCACTCAAGTATTTCAGTGGCATAGACAATAGAAGAGCAAAATAGAACAAGAGGGAACAGAACAGAAATAGACTTGGTTGGCTTTGTCTGGAAGAGCTGGTCAAAAATTAAAATTTCCATTTCAGTGAAAATTTCAAAATTCTTGACAACTTTTTATGCTCTTTCAAAGCAAAAGAAAAATAACAGCAGTACAGTTTTTTTAAAAGAAACTCTAACCAGTGAAAAGTATCTCTGAAACAATAAATACTAAATCTGGAAGACCAAATTTCAACCCTCTCAATCTTGCTACATTTCTGGTAAGTCCAGGAAATCATCTTATCTTACATTTTACTAACAGGCATCTGGTTTTCCTGACTTTTGGATTCCCCTAATGTTTTGAATACATCCTTCTACCCAGTGGTACCAAACATTTTTACGAAATTCAGTGAGTTATTTCAGATCCCAGAATTAAAAGGGAAAATAGTTATTTTCATCCTACAGCTAAAAAAAAAAATAGAGATTAACAGATTGAGATCAGCAAAGCTGACTGAAAAGGAATCTCTAGCTGGACATCCAGGACTAGAAGCTCCCGATTTAGATGCCATATCTGCACACTTTATTTCTCACAGTAAGAAATTTCTCAACTGCAAATAGCACAGCAAACTAGGGCACATGGTCAGCCTTCCTTCTCCTAAAGACTCTCATATTTAATAAAAAGAAATTAATTTACATATAATATTCTACCATTACAATCTGGTAAAACTGTTCAGACTTCACAGTTTTTCTGCAGCCTGAAATTCCTGGTATAGGGACACTGGGGGACTTGGACTGAAGTGATTCTGAGCCAATTTACGTCTGCTGAAGATTTGCCCATGTAGTGGAAAGGGGCCAATAAGACTATGCAAATCAATTAGTCTAATTTGTCTTGAGGTTTTTCTCAGACCTCTATGGGTTTTCACACACTTTATTTTTAAATGCTGATTATACTGTCATTTAAGGGAGCAATATGCTGCCTTGACAAGACTGGTGACTTTAACTTTCTGACATTTTCCCTGCAGACAATTTCTTGCCTTTGCGTGCAGGTTTCTGAGTAGGTGATGGCTATATAGAAGACAGCCCTGATGTTCCAATATCTTGTGAACTCGATGATCCAAAAGTAATGTACTTAATCAAGTGTAAAGCAAAAGGTGATTAAGTTTTGCAGTACTGTACAATGCCTGACTGCTCAGAAATGCATCTTTTGATGTGGTGCAGAGAATTGGACCAGTTCTGTCTGCTTTACCAAAAAATGATGTTTTAGTAATCTGAAAAGAGAGCCTCAGAAATCCCCACAAGTGTTTAACTTTGATCTGAAGCTTTAAAAAGATGATATTTATCTGTTTGCTTGGTTAATTTGCTTGTATTTTAAGCTCAGGAAGGTGTCAATTTGACATCTAGGGAAGTGGTTCTTTGCTTTTTTTCCAGATGAGGTTGAGCAGGGGCAGCAAGTTTCCAATCATCACTAGCTGTTCCAAGCATCCAACCAAAAAAAAGAGAGAAAGCAAAAAAGAAAACCATCAACTCACCTTTCCATTGTGGTTTATATCAATTATTAAGAACTGAGATTCAGTGAAGCCTCAATGTTTGAGCATAGAATCAATACTATATTTTATATAACAAGGGCAGTAAACCCAGCTTGTTCTGTTTCCATCACAGTGAAGCCTTGTCAAGTCTCTCAGGCAACCTAATGCACCAGGGCCGAAGTCTCACACCACTGATGTGGAAGGTGGATTGAGGTGGATTGAAAACGGGCTGGACAGCTGGGCCTGGAGGTGCTGATCAGTGGCACGAAGTCGAGATGGAGGCCAGTCAGTAGTGGTGCACCACAGGGGCAATGCTGGGCTCCAGTCCTGTTTAACATCTTCATCAATGATCTGCATGATGAGCAAAACTGTGAGAAGTGACTGATATGCAAGAGGGCCATGCTGTCATTGAGAGGGACCGTGACAGGCTGCAGGACTGGGCTGACAGGAACCTCGTGAAGTTCAGCAGGAAGTCTGAAATCCTGCCCCTGGAGGAGGACGTGTAGGAAAATATACTGGGGTCCACCTGGATGGAAAGCAGCTAGGCAGAAAAGGACCTGGGGGTCCTGGCAGGCACGGAGTTGAGCCAATGGTGTTCCTTGCTGCACAGAGGGTTAACAGTACCCTGACCTGCACTGGGCATAGCAATGCCAGCAGCTTTAGGAAGGTGATCCTTCCCCTGTATTCAGCACTGGTGAGGCCACACCTGGTTTCTGTGCCCAATTCTGGGCTCCTCAATACAGGAGAAACAGGGACAAACTGGAGACAGTGCAGCAAAAGGCCACAAAGGTCACTAAAGTACTGAAGCATCTCCTGTGAGGAAAGGCTGAGAGAGCTGGGACTACCTAGCACAGAGAAGAGAAGGCTTGGACGGGCTTGATGGATGTAAATACCAGAGGGAAGGGTGCAGAGGGGATAGAGCAAGACTCTTTTCAGTGGTGTCCTGTGACAGGGCCAGGGGCAATGAGCACAAACTGAAATAGAAGGTTCTCTCTGAACATCAGGAAACACACTTCACTGTGAGGGCAACCAAGCTTGGGCACAGGTTGCCCAGAGAGGTTGTAGAGTCTCCTTTCTTGGAGGTAATCAAAAGCCACCTGGTTCTGGGCAACCAAGGTGGCCCTCCCTACTTGTGCAGTGGGGTTGGACAAGGTGACCCCCAGATGTCCTTTCCAAAGACAACCATTCAGTGATACTGTGATTCTGTGGAAGACTTGTTCACTTCAGTGGGTTGAGGTGTCACCTTCTGTGCAGGAGCCCCTGGAATTCAGCTCACTTTCTTGTGCTTTGAGAACTATTTGCAGCCACTACTGCAAAATGTGTTACTGTGTCTCAGGCATGAAAGAGAGAGAATAGATCTGCACTGAGTTCAGTGAGAAGTTGTCTCTGCAATTATTGCCTCTTGAGTGAGGGTGCTGTAAAAGGGCCAGTCGTGATGGGCCACAGGCCTGCAGGGAACTGACATCAGCAATCCCACTTTCAGAGGCAATAATTAGGCAGATGCATGTCAGTCTGTACCCAAAAGGTGAAAGACTCCTTTGTAATATTACCTGTAGCCAAACCACCTGATTGCATGTTGAAACTCCTTTCCCAAACATAAAACTCAAATATAAATTTCCTCACACCTATCACAAGTCACCCAAAACCTGCTAACTGCAAACATTCCACATTGCACTGAGCATTAATAATCATGTGGGCACATTTCTGATCCTCTGTATGCCCACAAAGGAAGTTCACACAGTCACCAAGAGGGGAAGAGCTTGAGTGAGCCTACAGAGAAACTAAGGAGAGGTAAAGCAGGCTTCAAAGTATTTCCTTTTTGTCCTGCTTGGTAAATGGAATACGGAATGTGAGTGACAATGAAGAAGGAAGAAAGAAGATAATAAATCCTGTTTGCTATTTGAGGTTTTAAGTTGTTCTTTGAAACTGGAACCTGAAGTTGACTGAACTGGGTTATATATTATATTTAGGAATACGTGGAACTTGACTGCAGAAATGTTATACATTCTACAGTATTTGCAGTTCTGCAGTAGAAAGATGTAACCTAAGAAACTGAGTAATGACCACACAAAATTTATAAATAATATTCTAAATCCTTCACTGGGATAATTATATATCACTCGGGTGAAAAACAATTTCAATCTGCACCTGGTGGAAGTTCACCTCAGTGTTTCATACCAAAAAAAGGAAAAGGAATTAAAAGATTTACTGGTTAGAAACTGAACTGTGCATTAGCAGTAAAGAGTAAAATACTATCTTTCTAAATAAATTTGCTTTGATTCAAAAGATGCCCACAAGGAACATTTGGAGTGTGGTTTTGGGACACCAAACCTTCATTCTTTAATTGCTCCAGGCCAAAGTCAGGAAAACAAATGATCATCCACACAACAGAACAATGCCAAATAACACCTGCTTCAAGTCATGGAGAAGAAACAAATCAAGCTCAGACCAATTTTTTAATGCGAGAGAGAGAAAAAGCCTTTCTTTTCTCCACGAATCTCTTCAATTTGCAAATCCTAGCAGCCAAAATACACCTCACACCACACAACTGAAGCAAATAACGTGATCTTTTTAGTCACTTCCTATTCTCCTTCTTTATCACATAATCTGTCCAAGCGAACCATTTATATTTATAGTGTTTTCTGTATTCACAGATTCTAGAAGAGAGAGGCATGACTCAAGACTTCTTCTTTATTCAAAACTTTTAGCCTCTCTCACAATATTGTGTAAGCTGAGGAGAAATACTTATTATCTAAAGTAAAAAAACCCCAACTTCTAACTATGCCAAAGTCCTTCTATTCATCTCAAATCTGCAGCTGGATTCTCAGCTCTAAAAATGACAACAGAGATTCAGATATGTTAAAGCCAAAAGGGACCTTTACTGTTCTGCAGCCTGATCACTGCCATAACATGGATGGTAGAAATCGACTCTGAAACCCCTGCAGGAAAAACATTTCTATGGGTTGAGCCAGCCTATCTAGCTAGAATCTATCTAGCCAAAGTCATCTCACCTTAAATTAAAGATTATAAATGCTGGACACATCATAGATGCTATATTCTGCTACATAGAATATTTTTTTTAACCAGTTACTCTTTTGTAAATATGTACACTATGAATGTAAATATAAGATTGGATCCAGCATTCCTAAGCATTTAAGCAGCTAATTTTCCTCTACATTCTCCTTAAAACACTTTGTGCTCTTTAGGATCTTCTGCCAAATCCTCAAATCTGTACAACATATTCCAGAAACATTCCTACAAGATGCCTCCTTTGCAAAATAAAACTCCAAGAACTATTGGACATATTCAGATTATTCAGAGAAAGAAAGAGCTGATGCAAAGGATTTAGGAACTATGCCTCATTTCCTATTCTAAATAAATTCAGTAGCAAAAGTTGCTATTCAATTACATTTACTGTTGAATGTGATCCTTAGAACTACTTAAAATTCCATTTTCTAAATTATCATGTTACTGATCTCACAATTTAGACTGGTGTCTGGTGAGATTTGGGCCCCAACAGAACGTGTCCTGTTTACAAGAAAGCTTAATTAGCACTAGCATCTCTACACATTTAACAGAAGGGATCATATTCCTCTTATATGGACAGTATTTGGTTGGTAGAAGTGTCTAAAAATTGTGTTACATTTTTGCTGACGCTTTTTTCTTAAGCTGCTTTAGCAGACTTCGCAATATCCTACCTGATAAAATTTACTTTGGCCAATATTAATCAGTCAGCCTGATGTCCTAACATTTACTTTTCTCTTTTGTTGTTTGCAATGCTTCTTGGAACTGGGACAAATATCAGATGTGTGCTCATGTAAATCTGAGGTATGTACTATATAAATGAGGCCCCAGTTCTCGCTACCTAGCTACCATCTGAGCTGTATTCTTAGATCTTTATTTCTGAAAGGGATCAGTTTTCCTCAGGTGCCATGAAGGCACTAGTAGCTTTAATACTGCTTGTTCAGCTTCCAATTCACAAAGCTGTACCAGCAGCTCCCCCTGCTCCCTTGGGCTGTGATGACCCAGAATCTGTAGCAGCAGCTGAAGTTGCTGTGAATTATATTAATGGCCACAGTCATCATGGATACAAGTTTGCCTTAAACGGAATCAAGGATATTCGCGTGGTACCCCAGGTAAGTGAGGAGCTTGCAGGCAGAACACTGTGTTCACCTGGAAATCACCAGTGCAAGGGCCTCCGAGGGCTGTATCCTCACATGGGGAAATCAGCATGGCTCTGTTGATTTAAATGGGGCAAGGACACCTGGTAGCAGTGGAGAATCCAGGTCACTGGAATGTATCTCTCAAAGAGCAGAACAGAGGGGGAGAGAGAAATGTTCAGACGTTTTTGTACAATGCTAGAAAGGGCTCAGTTTACAAATGCAGCACGTTTGCTGGGCAGATCATTACAGATGCTGATTCGTGAGCCCAGGAGCTAATCTGGAGAAAAACTGAGGATAATGTTCGAGATGCAGATAATTATTTATTGGCTAAATACATACCTATCAAAACTCCATGCTCTTAGTGAATTGTAGTAGGCATTAATTTTACCTAATGTCCCATCGAGCTGCCAAGGGGTATAAATGGAAATAAGAGTGGCTTATTTTCCCTAGGATCTATTGCCATCATTGTAGGCATCTAGAAAGGCCATAAAAATGGTCACGAATGCAATGTATGTGCCAATTCAGAACCTTTGATTCTCTTACAACATGGAAAATAGTCCCAAAAAATGACATGAGTGAAACTCCATGGCTGTTTTCTACTTGTTATGAAAGAGAAGACACCAAAGTCATTTAGAAAAGACTACAACAGACATAAATGAGATTAGAAGTCTGTCCAGAGTTACCCACACAAAAACACTGGTGACACTGCTTTGCTCATATTAATGCTTTTACACTAAAATGACTTAATTGGTTTAAATGGAATCACTCATGACTCGAACATCAGAATCAATCTTGGACCTGGGGAACCCAAGGAACTGCATCTTATGTTACAGATGCAAAGGAACTGGTGCAGTTCAGTGTAATTCCAATGGACTAAATGAGACACGTCCATGTTCACTGGTGTTTGTTTGGTATCTGGTTATAGAAACAAGAAGTTTTTTCATCAAAAACAAGCTGTTGATTTTTTAAAACTACCCAAAAAAATAAAATTAAGTTAACTTAGGAGAACTGACTCACTACATACAAGCTGGACTTTCCAAAATTTACGAGTCTGTTCCTTATTAGCTGGAATAAAATCAGTGCGATTATCTTGACTTAATCCAGATCTGTAGTCCTGGTTTCTTATGAAGTTAAATAGTAAGGACCTTTTCAGTTACTCCGGTGTATACCTGGAGCTACCCATGACAGTCAGCAACAGAGACCCCAGCGCCTCCCCAGGGAAGAAATCTGGTGATGTTTTGTGAAGAAATTATGACAATTCCAATGGTTTATTTTTTTTCTTTCAGGGGCCAAATAATGACATCATGTTTCTTGAACTTGATTTACTGGAGACCACGTGCCATATTCTCAGCCCTACACCTCTTGAAAATTGCACAGTAAGGAGCTTTGCAGAACATGTGAGTACCTGAACACTACCAGCTGGGTCCAAAGGTACATGTTCAATATGTTGATGCCAGAGGCCAGGCAGACTCCCAAGCAAGTGTTATATCACTGTAACAGCCTATAACCACCCAATTACTTGTAACCTCCTTGCTGACTTCATTGCCTTCATGTCATGAAGGATTTCACTCCTGGATTTCTTTCATGTCCTGTTATCTGAACAGGACAGATCTCTGCCAACATAGCATCCCACATACAGTCCATGAATGCCATGGGGCCTTCTTTCAGGGCTCCAGATTCAGTCCCTTTGGTCAGCCCAGATGTCACTGCCTCACTGCAAACCACAGACAAGGCAGGTTGTGAATCTGTGCAAAAATGCCCTTCCCTTGTCTACATGTAGGTTGTTACCTGATGCAATTCCACCAAGCCATCTCTTCCTAGTTAAGACTGCAGATGAGCTATTCCCTTCAGATAGGGCTCTGCCTTTGAAGTAGTGCTCAGCTGGAATTTACTGGCCTCAGATATTTTGTTCTTTTGCAAGTGTGATCCAGCTGTGAGACGCTTTCCCTGACCAAAGCAGTGGAACTGTTGTCTGAGCCTGCTGTTTCTAGAATGGGGCCCAATTCACAGAGCTCACTAAATATGAATCATGATCTACCCCTGTATTCATCAGGGCTCGGATTCCATTTTCCATCTGAAGGGAGGTAACTCTAACTGTTCCCTCTTCCCAGTGACTCCAGCTTTGCCTTTGACATCTCCTCCCTGCTGGATCATGTTGCTCACACAAGGCAGCACACTCTGCTGTTACCATGGCCACTGACCAGCTGAGATTAGTGAGAATGTTATCAAACGGCTCTGCGGAAGGTCTTAATTCATAAGTATTCATATTCTTTGCTTTGTATGAGAGACGAACCTGTACTAAATGTCCATAATCTTGCTACCCTGGTACTTTTGATACTTTTGAGATCCAGATTTGGATCCAGATTTTGTTGCTGTGATCTGCCTTTTACAAAATCACAGACACCAGGACACGCCTAGCAGTGCCTTTGCCATCAGACCGATGTTGCCAGGAATGGTCAGCCAGGATCTGTTCTTTTGAATTTAGTGGCCCTTTATCAGAAAATCCAATTTATCTGAACAATGTAACCCTTTGATTTTTGTCTCTCTCTAGGCAGTTGAGGGTGACTGTGATGTCAAAATGCAGAAGGTGGATGGGACATTATCTGTACTCGCTAGCAAATGCCACTCACATGCAGGTAAAGGCTTTGTTCTGTAGGTTTGAATCTAGAGGCTGGAGTATTATTATAGCAGTGGTTACAGTTCAGTAGCTTTTCTGATTCTAAACTGCTGGGTATAAATATTCCATAAAGGACAACAGATAATGGTTTCTAAACCCAGCCCCCTTTTCTGGTTTCATTCCCTTACAAACCCACTCTTTCTCTTTGCTCCTCTTTACTGTGACAATTAAGATACTGTAAGACTAACTGGGGAGCAAGTCCCAAATTTGAGTTTTTTCACTCAGCAGCTTAACCTTAAGAATTTGATTCCTTGTTGGTCTGAGTTTACTTGTGCTTGTTTGTCACCAGAGTCCCACTGGCAGATGCAGCTTCTTTACTAAATCCAGCATTTTCAATATTGCCATGGGAAAGCAGAATGTCTATTCTGTGTGCTCAGTGTGAAATCTCTTTGCTCTGCACAAGATGTCTTCAGTACTACTGTCAAAACTGATTACTTAAATAACACACACAAACATGATTCCAGTAAGTTAAAATATCTTCAATTTTCTACCATTCCTTGTGTGAGCTGAAGCACCTTTTCACCAGTGTCATAGACAGGTTGCCAGAAAGAAAATTTACTAAAAACTGAGTAAGAACATATAAAATGTGCTATTGAAGTCCACAGCACTTTTCCTTGCAGAAGGATTTGAATGTCCAAGTCGTGCGACACACTGCCATCTATAGCCTGCACTGGAAAAATTCCTGCCACTGTAATTTGGGACAGACTGTTAAACAGTGTTTTATGTTACTGAATAAGTCTATAATGTCTTTCTAAACAATTTACAATCTGATCAAAACATGATCTGTTCCTCCTGCAGACTCCAGTGAAGACATCCTCAAAGTCTGCCCTGAGTGTCCACTGCTGGCACGTCTGAACAACACAGAGGTGTTAGAAGTGGTGTCAGCTGCACTCAATGACTACAACAGCAAAACCACTGATTCTTACCTCAGACTCCTTGAGATCGGAAGAGCCAAAATACAGGTAATTTCTAGAACTATGTCTAGCCTTTCATGTAAACAGAATATTTCAGCTACAGTAATTGTGCACTGCTACCTAGTTATGTTTGCAAACAGAGGCAATTTGCTTGCTCTAATTCGCCCTCCTGATTTGCTCTTAATTTGCCAACTATTATGTGCCATTTTAGCCACAGGATTCCCTTTC
This sequence comes from Pachycephala philippinensis, assembly GCA_013397055.1. Taxonomy (NCBI): domain Eukaryota; kingdom Metazoa; phylum Chordata; class Aves; order Passeriformes; genus Pachycephala; species Pachycephala philippinensis. The sequence goes on along the minus strand of VWZT01011096.1, from coordinate 276,173 downwards.
ACTCCAGTGGGAGATGAAGCCACAACATTTGCCTTTTATCTTTTCTCAGCAGCACTGCAGTTTCCGAGTGCAAAGTCAGTTAAACAATTTTCCTGTTTTATCAGTATCACCCAGCACACACTGTTGTTACTGAGTTTGCTGTGGGTGCCACGAACTGCTCTGCAAAAGAAGCTAAAGCCGATGTGGGGGCTTGTCAGCTGCTGCCCGAGGATCAGTCTGTGAGTATGGCAGCACATCAGCCCAAATCTCTCCAGCTCTGAGCTAGAAAAGCAGCATCATGCTGGGATGTGCTTGCACTGGAGCAGGAATAGACCCCTGTGGGGATCAAAGTGCAAGAGATGTTTACCATCATGATATGCTTTTCAATATTTCATTCCTAAAGCTATATCGCACCTTTCTCTTCTCTTCTCCCTGAGGTATCTGGACTGAATTCTAATGGATTTGAATATATTTGAAAAAGGCTTGAGGACCAGAGACAGAATATCTTTAATCAACAGAATATGTATTATTGTCTACTCTTCTTAAAATGTGCACCTGAGAGCACCTGAGACAATCAGGCTCTTTGTACTGGGCAGTACACAGTCACATTAAAAAAAAAAGGCAGACTGTTTCCTCCTCCTACAATTCCAGTGATCTCAGTGTGCTTTGCTCTGATATATAGGCTCCTGAGAATTATACTGTATACTTTACCATGTTAAAATTCTTCTGTTTCTGATGAAACTGAGTCCTAAGAGTTTTAGGGGGTGGGAGCTTTTTACCTACATTCTTATATATTCTTTCGCTCCCTCATATCCAGACATACAAAGGATCTTACTCTAGAAGAATACAGGAGTTTCATTTATTTGCTGCTTATGTATTTAAAGAGCTTGGCTTTTGACCCCAGCAGGCTAAAAAGTGAGCATTTTAGTGCTCAGATAAAACATGAGAACAAATAGCCATTTCTAAATGTGCTGAAATTAAAAATTGTAATGCAGCCCCCATCTATTTTTTAACTATTTCTCTTGACTGTGTTCTGCTTTGCCAGAATTTTGGTTTCTGCACAGCAGTGATGGTAAAACTTCCCTCACAAGACCTTCAGGTGGACTGCCAGTTGTACGGACATCAGGTACCAGCTCCACATATTCCCTTGCTTTCCAGGGTATCCTACCCTACTGGTACTGTTACATGCCATCACCTCGAGTTTACTTCTTTCACTGTAGACTGCATTAGCTATCTGTGATAACTTGAGTTTAACTTTATATCCTAAAAGCCAAGGTAAGGTAGGTCCTGATTATCCTACGGATTTCTGTGCTGGGAATTATGTCACGTCTGCCATCCATGCTTGACACAATTTGTCCTCCTGACCATGTGGGAGATTCACATGCCCAGCAGGGCAAAGGGAACCAAACTCTGCTCAGCTAGAGGGATGGAGCAGATAAATGTAAAACAGAAATCAGCATTGTGAGGCTGAAGGCTTTTAGTCCTTAAATGTGACTGAATTCAGGGACCTTGTCCTGCACTGCTGTAGCAAGGGGAGGGAAATATGCACTTGACCTGAGTATTCTCCAGGTATTTTAGCCTACATTTGGTCTCAGAAGGACTAGGTGGTGGTTGAATACTTCCTGTGGAAGTATTACTCCTGTGGAGTAATACTCCTGTGGAGTATTACTCTTGGTAACTCAATAGTAATTAGTTGTCTAAGAGGTATATGAAAGAGAAAATGAGACAGCTGCTCTTGAATGTTTTGCCAGCTGTGCAGGTGGCCCTGAAAGTTCGTATAGCACAGAATTTGGTCCTAATGATTCACTGGCTATAAAAAATGTGTTCCTGGGTTCCTGTGCATGTGTTCAAATGCAAATCAGGCTTCTGTGATGGTCAGGAACATTTGAACCTGGGTTGCAGGCCTATAGCTAGTTAGGAGCAGGGTACCTAGTATGGTATCAGTGACCTGTATGTCACAAGCCCCAGATCACTGAAAACCAACACAAACTGTTTTTCTTTTCCAGCCTGGAGTTACCTATGCTCATCCAGGTCAAGACACATCAGCAGGACTGGTGCCCAGTCCTGTAGGCTTCACAAACCATAATCTTGGGCTTGCCCACAATAACCCTGTTGCATCTGAATCCAGCTCTTCAGAAATTTTTCGTTCCATGCTCTCAGCAAAATCAGTAACAAAGAGACCAGTTGCAGAGGCTGCTCAGCATGACAAAGTACCTCGCCCAGTTGGCTTTGTGCCTCCTCCTCCTCCCTGTCCTGGGAAGATTCGCCATTTCGATATCTAGGCTGTGTTTCAGACATGCAATGCAGCCAAACTGAAGGATCAGTGCAGCAGCAGCAGCAACACACAGACCACAACATCGAGTACAAATAGGTGGGAACACTTGACTCTGAGCCCGAATGAGTTTTACCCGGCAGAGAGCAGAGCCGTGGTCAGTCTTGCAAAGGCCTGCTCCAAAATATAGATGATTACAACATATAGCAGTAGCTCGCTTTACATACAGGGATTATCTAGTTAAAATACAAGAAAATACTGTTTCAATGAAACTGTTGTAAGAGCTATACAACAGTTGTAGCTTTGTGATAGAAACACCACCCGAAAGGTTAGTTCACAATAAAATGTTCAGTGCTTTGCTACCTTCTATCTGTGTATATTTTCATTTAGTTGTCAAGTATCTCCTTCACAGCATTATGAGTCATATTCTGGGCTTGATTTCAAAAACACTAAGCTCCTGCACTTCTCATCAGCTTCACTGGGATGTGTGGGTGCTGAGCACTGCGGAAAATCAGGTCAGTCCTCTCTTTTGATCACACACCAATAACACTAAAGAAGTGGCAGGAAAAAATGTATTTTTCCCTTCCACCTGTAATGTTTCCTAGCGTGTACCTACTTTTGATATCCACCAGAAGTACCGCAAAACTTTTGGACATGGCACAAGAGCATCCATATTTATGAAAAGAACAGAGAATCAGGACAGGCTCATTGCTGGCCAGCTGAAAGTATCAATCCCTGCAGCCAAATACATGTGTATTGTCTGTCTTCCAGCAGACACACAGGTGCAGTACAATCATAGGGTCCTGCATGGTCTGTGTGTATATGAGGAAATGCCAATTCAAGGGAATAAAAAACATATGACAGACATGTATCTCATATAACAGGACCCAGACAGTGATGGCAATTTACCATTGTCCTAGCAGTCAAATCTTGCCTGAATTTCTGGCACATGTTAGAGGCAGAATCTATTCTAGGTAGAGAATTAATAAGGGGCTGGGGCCAGAAGGAGCTTTACTGCCAGCCAGACTGGAATTCTGCAGGCCCTGGGGAGCAGTCTCAAAGACAGTCATGAATCTTTAACCAGGAACAGCACTTGCTACAAGATAATTATCATGCAGGCAGCAAAAAATTGCAGAACACATGTAATTTCTGAACTGCTTCAAATAACCTGTCCTGTTCTCCTAGTTACAACCCTCCAGTACTCAGTAAGCAACACAACTAACATTTGCTCTTGGTGATAGCGCAACAGCTCACAATACAGAAAGGTTCTGCTCTGCTTCTGTGGGGAAGGGAAAAGCCATTGGCACTTGCACCAGTGCTTCAGCTGGGTGTGTAAAGAAAAGGAAAATCAGCCTAGACTCTATAAACCATGGTCTAATGTGATGGCAGCACACTGAGGGCAAGCTCTGCCTGTGAAGGTAGCTGCTCTCACATTTCAAGCAAATGCTGAGTTTTGCAGGAAGCGTGTTGTGGGCAATTGCACCAGCCACAGCCAGAGAGTGGCTCAGGGAGGTTTTGCTTCTCTGTAAAGCAGTGACTCCAGTATATCCTGCATGCAGACATTCCTTCCAAAAGCGCTAGTACTAAGCTGTAGAAACCTATTAATGCAGTAAGATAAGTGGTCTTCCTATCTCACTGCACAAGACACAATACAGGATTTAATGAAATGGCAACTACTATGTTTTGCATCACTGTAATACCAGATATGTGAGACTTTTCAAAACAAGGAATCACCATAACTAAACCATAGAAATTTTCTTGTATATAACAAAATAGGAACTACATTATAGAAGAGATGGTGTTTTCCAGGCTTAGAAAATTTCCTGATGGCAGAAACAATATATTTATAGAAGGGATCCCTGCCCCTGGGGATCTCTGAAATCCAGAAGTGCTGCATTTTCTTGTTGCCTTTTCCAACCACACAAAGCAAAGATATGAAGCACAAACATCTGCAGGCTCCGTACTTCACAGATGTTCTCCTGCACCTGATGTAACCACTCCCTTGTTTTCCAAAACAGGAAGAAAAAAAATTTTATCTGTGCATTCCACTTTGGTAGCTGCACTTTGTCTTCTTCTTAAGGACACATGGTGCCCCCTTACAGATCTGTTTTCCAAAGTGATTGCTTTGAAGCAATCATTTTGTCTCCCACCAGTATAGCCCTATTTTCATGCACCTGGGCCTTAGTAACAGATTCAGTATTTAACAATTGATTCTCTGGGTAATGAGAGATATGAAATGGTGGCACATAAAATACGAGTGCCTCCTCCCTTGAAATGCAGCATGAAGTTTCTCCAGGTCTGCATCTCTGGCTGACAGTGTTTTTCAGCTTTTTCAAACTCTGTTTTGCAAAAGCATATGTACTTTGCTGCTTTGGCTGGACATGCTCGGATTTCCCAGCTGGGTCCATGTTTTGAGGTCAGCTACTTCAACAGAGAAATTTTTCCTTTCCAGGCAGAGGAAGAGTACAAAGAACAGAGTCAGGGATATAACAATTCCCTATTATAAGAAGCACCGACACAGCCAGTACTAACTGGCACCCATCTCCATAGAAATGCCACACACTGTAAGGATAAAGAAAATGAGTTATTATCCTTTAGCTGCAGGGGAAGCATCCCCAGGCACAAGGAACAATGTGAAAGAGTCTGCATTGCTGCTTCTGCGGTTCCTGTACTATGGCTACAGCAGTGTTTCTCAACATTCACCCCTTGTATCCCTTCCCTCTGGGATGCAGTCTGTACATTATCCCTCACCCGACACGTGAGGGGCTCATTCCAGCAGCCATGGGCCCCTTCTGTCCTGCTATCTGAGTGTTGCACCTCTGCCACCAAACAGAGTCTTCTTAGAAGAGTTTCAGCTCCAGTGCTGTTGCAGGTCTGTATGTACAATCACAGCTTTCCATGGACATTCCCCGGGACACAATCTGCTATCTCCCAGATGCCTTAAACACTTCTGGGCTAAGATTCTTTACACGGCCAGTAAAAAAAGGAACAATATAGAAATTTTTAACTACCCCAAACATCACAGTAGTATCGAAGCCCTTCAGTTGCATTTTTTCTTCCTCATTCAAAATAACTTTCAAACCTAAAGGTACTTGGTGCCCTCCATCAGAAAGCTGCAATCACAGAGTCCCATGACAAAAAATAAGAGCCAGGGAAATGTTAACCCAATGTTTGGTATCCTTCAAGATGAAATGCTGCAGAATTGCCCCTTAGTAGAAAACCAGTGACATTCACTGGGATTCTCCCCCAGTAATGTTCACTGTCACTTCTCCAGATCTTCAAGATACGAGTTACTTGTAAAGTTACTCCCTCTTGTCTCCAGCATGGAGTTCCTGACAAGGCACACTGCTGTCATTTCAAAGTAAAGTTTCTCCAGGCAGAATTTTCCATGGCCCTTGAGAGGTTTCAGTGCCTCCAGGGCTAAGGGGTAGCATTCAACCATAGGTATCCAGGTAAGTAGAAATGCTCATAGAATGAATCCAAACTGAGCTCTCTAACCAAACAGACTGCAAATGATAGAGTCAATATATTTGTTTACAACTGGCATTTAACAAATACAAAGTTCAAAATCAGTCAACCTTGTGGCATTTATCCATTTCCTGTTTAAATTAATGAGACCTTTGTTTTATTTGGAAGAAGAACTGGATCACTAACAGAACAGAACTGGAGCCAGATCTGTTCTGCATATAGGTTTATTCAAGCAAATCTGGTTTCTTAAGAAAGCAGCTTTGTGTATGTATTCTTACCCCTTGCCATGAGGTCAAAATTGCATGATCTGCCCAGTGAAGTCCAAATTAGATATGGAAAGCCAGGAGGAAAAAGTGCTCTCTGGTCTCAGAGGGAGAAACAACACTTCTGTAAAACCTTGTAATCATTGACTTAGTGTTTACTGTTGCAGCTGTAGGTTTAAAGGTGATGGTCAGTATGTAATAAAAAGGGGGCACAAGTTTATAAAGAGACATGGCTCCACTATAAAATCTGTGATCTCACTCAGGTCTCAGCCCCTCCATCCTGACTGACCACCCTGATCTGCAGCAGTGACTCTCTAAGCAGAATGGTTTGGCTTGTTTGGATGCTCTTTGGCATCCAGGTGCTTTGCTCCTGCACTGCTGCCCCTCCAGCCCGAGGAGCAGGGGCTGCACTGCTCTCCCCCCGCTGTGATGATGCTGCAGTGGAGGAGGCTGCAGACCTGGCTCTCCGCCAGATCAATGCTGACCGAGAAGAGGGCTACGTACTCAGCCTCTACAGAATTGTCAGCGCCCGAGAACAACCACAGGTAAGTCATCCTCTTGCTCAAGATATGTTTCTCCCTGTGCCTATTTCTTAGAAATACCTATTTGAATGAAGAAATATTTAAAAAGGCAAATGCAAAGTTCTATTCACAGGACTCCAGAGGCCATGTCAACTTTATGCACAGACTAGAAACAATTTCATCACACTGTGGGCAATTAGAGAGCAAATCTCAGTCATGACTCTCTGCTGCCTGTCCTTGGAATAGCTCCAGGCATCAGTTCAAATTTGATATGAAACACCACTACTCTGATTTAATTTCATTTTACACCTTCCTCCCACTGCCTTGAGCAGTTGGAGTGCAAAGGCTAGTAAGTCATCATGTGTTTTGCACAAAAGATATGAGCACTAACAGGTGTAAACACATCCTGCTTGGGACCAAGGAATTACTTTACAGACCTCTAAAAGATGACTCATTCTCCAGAAGAAACCTGAAACCAGTTCAAGGGCAAAAAATACACTGGAAATACCTATAGAATATCACTCACATTTCCTCAAGTATCGTATTTCTCTGCGTGTGCTTAATTTATGACTTTTTTGTGTTATAATAACTGAATCTACTGGCACTAACTAGGGACAGCCTGAAATGAATTCACAAGGGCCTGCAGCAGATTAGGCACTATGGAAGCCTGCTGCTAACATTCCCTGCAATGCCTGCTCACTTCCCATAAGCTTACCTGAAAGGCTGAGGTCTGAACTCTAAAGAAAATTAGGCTCATTGCCAGATGCTTAAAGATCTGTACTGGCAAGGATATGACACTTCTTTCTGCTGCTCTTACAAGGACACGGCTCCTGCAGACACACTGTGGACTCCAGCAACTTGAGATCTCACAGCTAAAGATGCTCTGCTGTGCTTTGCACTATGTTCTCTATATTGCCTTGCTCAGATGACAGAATGTGCCCACTAAGCAACTGCATCAGGTCTCTTCAGAATTTTTCCACATGATGCATGTGAGCTGGCCCAGAATCCATGTCACCAGTCACGGAGTTAGGCGCTTAGACCCCTTCCTGGGGCTATTTCATGGAGTTAGGTACTCAGACCCCTTCCTGGGGCTATTTCATGGAGTTAGGTACTCAGACCCCTTCCTGGGGCTGTTTCATGGAGCTAGGTACTCAGACCCCCTTCCTTGGGCTATTTCCTATTGACAATGATTAGAGCCTCCTGTGACCACCCTAGAGTGCAGCATGGTGGGTGCAGATGTGCTGTAAACCACCTCAGTCCTCTCCCCACCTAGTCTTCTCCCTTTACCTGTGCCAAAGATAAAAGATATCTCAGCAGAGGAGAATTTTGGTCCTTGGCTGTGATTTGTCTGTCACTCAATTTCCTAAAGACGTAACTTATTGCTTTAGAGAAACCAAACTTTGTTCGTCTGGGGGTTTAATTTACTTGTTTGTTTTTTTTTGTTTGTTTGTTTTGGTTTTTTTTTTCACCTAATATTTGTATCCTGTAAATAAGGTGTTTCAAGACATTGCAATAACAAACTAGACATTCTAAGCCCTTTGCCCCATTGTTGCTGCTGCTGGGACTGAGTACATAAGGAGCAGTCAGCAATGTCAAGGTGGTTCATGGACAGTTAGAACCTTATGCCACCTCCCACTCTTCTCAAAAAAATTAAGCAGTTTTTTTTCCCACACCAGTCAGTGGTCTTTCCTCTCACTTTCTTAAGCAGTACTGAGGATAAAAACATTTTCAAAGTTACTTCAAATTCAAATCTGCCCTTAAGCAACCTGTGGTTCAGCTTTGCTCTAATTGAAACTAATGAGCCATCTGCTATTAACTTATATGCAAGTAGGACAGAGCTTGCTTTCGTACAAGATACTCATGATTAGCTTCACTGACAGGCACTTAACCAAAATTACAAAACATGCCAAAATATTTAATTTTTTTCCCTTGCACCAGGTCACCCTGCTGCCACATCTCCTCTGGCTCCTAGGCTGCCCAGCACACACTGCAGCCTGGCACCAGCAGTGCTGAGGAAGGCATCTTTTTGGCAATGCAGGAAAGATACACAACTTTTTATTCAACACTAAGCAGATATCAAAAGGCCTCTGTCTTTTAATGAAAATTAAAATAAGGATGATTAAACCTTCAGTGATCTGCTGCGCTCTGAATAAGCCCCAAATTATCTGTTCCCCAGTGGAGGATGATACATACGGAAGCAGGTAGACCAAAAGATGTGTAGATTTTATAATAACCTCATCTGCTTATTAGAGCTGGTGTTATACAAAAGAGCTATAGGCAGCAAGAAATACAGTTTGGTCTGCCCTGGTTGCATTTAGGGTTTCTAAGATCACCAAGCCCTATAAGCAATATTCATGATTCAGCTGAGAAAACCCATCTAACACCAAACACATTTGATTATAAGAACATTTCTTTAATGAGGTATGTGTGTGCTTTTGCCTCCAGTGTACCTTAACAACCAGCTGGAAAGCTCAAGTCACCAATTCCGAATATGGGACTCCTTAAAGATACACATTTTTCTTGGCTATTTCTTCTTCATGTGGATAGTCTTAGTGATGGCTTTTTTCTTACCGAAGTTATATTTAAAGTTACAAACTTGTACCAAATGCAGCACTACTCAAAAATTCATTTTCAGCAAACAGCAATTACTCTTTGACAGGTCTTACTTTGTGTTTACTGGTTTAAGCTGCATTAGCTATCATATTAAAGAGACATATCATCATGATATTTAGATATCCTGTATGTAAACAGAAAATTATGATTAGTTCCTTCACAGAAGGATCTCTGCAGCCAGGTGTGGGGATACTGCCATGCCACTGCACAAACAGCACTGCTGCATCTCAGTGTCAATTTTTGTCAAAATAGCTTTTGATTGTTTCACGGCTTTCAAAGTGACACTTATAATTAAACCTCAGGATGACTGTAAGCAAGCCCTGAGAGCTCAGCACAAGGCATTACCAGATCACTTTATAGAACACTTAGGAAAAAGAAGATGATATGCAAATACAAAAAAATCATAGAAAGCATGAGAAGCTGCATATGTAAGAATAGAACTAAGAGACAATGCTAACAAAACAATTTAATCATTCTTTATATTTATTTTCTGTTAGTTTTGCCCTTTTGTATTTAAAGGGTTTAGTATTACGAGTATATATGGTAGAGCTCACATAAAATCACGATCCCACAGATCTCTATAGCGTGTGATCAGAGTAGTTTGTATCACTCCATCTCCTCAGAACTCCAGAGCAGATACCACTTAGTGGTTTTCTGAGCAGTATAAAAACAAAAAAGCCAGCAGAACTACAGCTTTATAAGCCCTATTGGCAGGTATTTAGTCATTGTTAAACAGAAACAAAACTAAAGCCAAAATGACACAGATACCAGCCCCAGACTTCCACAAGACTGCCCATTTAATGTTTTCTCCACAAACCAATGAAATTAAGCAGGGATGAATGAATACTGCTCTCATTCAATTTTGGTTTTTCTCCTCCTTCAGCAAAGACATAACCTCAGTCTAAACACGCAGCTAACGCTCACATCTAAGTTCTTGAGGATGTATAAATGACAGCTGCCCTCTTTCCAGCTTTCCACTAAAGAGATAAATAAAACATGATCCAACTAAGCTGTATCCTTGATAAATACGCTGGAAAGGTGCTTACCCGTATCTACAGTGGAAGCAGAATGAGGAGCTGCACCATGCAGCATCTCATCTTCCTGCACTACATGATGTAAGCACTAGACATACAGAGCTGTACTTTTAGTCCTTCCTTGTACCTCTTGCCTGGAAAGATGTTTGCCTAAAAGTTGAGCCTGAACTGCTTTGTGCACCCTGTGCTGCAGTGAACTCAATAAAGATTTCTGGACTTAAGCACAGGTCAGAACTCAAGCACTGGACTGAAGCTTTAAGTGAGTCTGAGACATCCATGTGAATATGCAAGGTCTCTCACAGCACTCTCTGATAGCTGAGAGAATATTTAAGCTTCTGCATCAATGTAGCCTTTGCCTCTTTACAGCAAGTGCAAAGCATCCACCCTTGAAGAAGACACTACCCTAAGAAATAGGATATTTCTCTTTCTAATGCCTACTGGGAAAGTTCCGTGTTAGCAGTTTTTTATTAGTTGTGGTATTTATCATCTCATTCTTATTTCAGGCAAAATAACCTACCTTTCAAATCTGATAATGAAAGTTGACAATGAAAACATCAACATGTTTAGTCTTTATTCCTGGGTTCTGGTTGGTACCAGAATCAGGAGGATAAAACTGACCAAATGACTGTTCTTTATGTAAAACTGGCTAGCTGCATGACTAAGCTTGTTCTAACAGGGCCTGAATTTCACCTGCTTTGCCACTTTTGCCACAGAGAGTGTTCAGTTTTCAGGATATCTATGCATTCCACTGCGGTGTTTTCCATTTCTCCATCTCTCCTTTTTACGTGTCCCTACTTTGTTTGATACAAAACTGGGATGTGACCCTTTTGTTTCTCATTTTCAGGAGATCACTGGTTCTGTCTTCTATCTCCTCTTGGATGTAGTAGATACCGAATGCCATGTACTCAGCAAAAAGTTGTGGAAGAACTGTAACCGCAGACCTTCTCATTCAACTGTAAGCATTTTATTTTCCCTTTTAATCTCACATATGATGAGTTACTCAGGTACTACTGATGACAGCAAAATCCCTACACTTGCATTTTCAGTGGGCAACAAAGCTTAGAAAAAATTCAAAGCCCATTTTATAATATCCAAAATTTTACTCTGTACCTTCTAATCAGTTTATAGACTGGTTAGATTTATTTTAAAAAGTGAAAATTAAAAGAAAGTTTTTGATCAGAGCTAATAAACAGACCAAACTAAATAGCCATGCTAGGACACTATTTAGAATAATGGCTTACTTTTTATAGCAACCCTGTAAGAGTTTATTTTAAATACAGCCTGTCAAGGAGGGAATAAAAGAAACACACTTTTATATAACATGTGATTTTTGGTTTAGTTTAATTCCACTTTTATTCTGACAAGTTTGCAAAAATTGCACTGAAATAGGAGAAAAAGGAAAGCTCAGCAAGAAAAGCTGCAAAGACAGAAAGTGATCGAAGACTGTTGCTACAGGTGACCAAAACTATTCTGAACAAGTGAAAAAAACCCTTAGAAAATGAAGAATGACAAGAAACAAGTTTCATATGAAAAAAAAAAAAAAAGGAAGTTATGATTAAATTCTCCTGGACTGCTTCTAAGGTCAATCAATTTTAACTTTTCAATGAAAAACTAGAAAAAAAAATAACTCTGCTCACTTCTATTAGAGTGTTTTCAGCAAAAAAAAGGGCATAAAGCCTATATGGTTGATATGGCATCAGTGAAGCCAAGAAATGCATGTCCAGAGGCCTTGATCACACACGTAGGAATGCCTAAGAAGCTCTCAGAGAATGTACTTTCAACTATTAAATATAAAGACACAATGGATATTAATAGGCTGGTATTTTTTCCTGCCATAATGTCAGAGTTTTTTATGTGCAGGGGTGACCCTACTGTGCCACAAAACTGATTTATGGTCCTTCCTACCGCTCTCCCTATGATTATAGGGAAAAAGGGGAAGGTGGAAGACAAGTGACTGGATCCAGACACTCTGAATTGATCTCTGGGTTTAAACTCTCTGGGTTCCAGACACAGACCCAGCCCCTGGGGCAGGAGCACTCTGTGACACTTGGGCACTTCTCAGCTGCCACAAGAGTGGCCCTGAGCAGGCCCCCCCACAGTCAAGCACTGCATCTGTATAGCTCAGAATCACACCAGGGGATGAGCTGGCCTTTTATTTCTAAAGGAGATGCTTAGAAATGTGCTTCATTGTCATTTAAGTATTAACAAAACTTCTGTCTTGAAAAGAATTCCATGATTGCAAGAAGAAAATGAACAACTCCTGTCTAGGTAGTAGATGATCAGTGTAAAGGGTGCAATATTAATTGTTTCTAAATGTTTTTATTGTTTTAGGTTTACGGTCAATGCAAAGCAATTATCTACATTAATCAGGCAAGAAATATTGCTCATCTGAATACTTATGAGTGCACTTTACAACCAGGTATGTCTTTAACATACCCTTTATAAGAGAACTGGAAAAATTCTTTGCCAAATAGCATTACTTTCAATTTTAAATGTAATTATGACACTGCAGTATCTCCATTAGCTTCAGCTGCCGTGATTTTCTCAAGTCAGTGATCATAAGGCCAGGCAGGTCCTGCAGCTCAAAAGAGTTCAGTAATAACTGTTTTAACCTCTGGGACACTCAGCAGCCCTCTGCAGGGGCTTTTACCCTCTGAACCAAAAAACATTTTTTTGGGTTTGTGAAAGGCAAGGAAAACCAGCAAGCCCACTGTCAATAGGTTGAACTTTTTCCTTCAATGTCTGCCTCCACTGCACCATTTTTATGGGTCTGCAAATACATAAAGATTCAAAATTACTGAGAGATGCAAACCACATATTGTTACTCCAGGGGAGTGGAGGATATGTGGGCAGTGTTGGGGGCATAGATGCATTTACAATGACCTGCACTATCAACACGATTTATGGTTACGCCTTCTCTAATGACATTGCTTTGTTTGAATAAAAAGTTCCACGCAGATATATTTCGTCGGTATGTCCTGACTGCCCGGTTGATGGTTCTCCAACTGAGCCCGAATACTTGGAGGCTGCTGTTCGAAGTCTTGCCAAGTTCAATGCAGAGAGTGAACAAACTCATTACTTCTCTGTCCTCAATGTCACAAGAGCTTCAATGCAGGTAAGCCAAGGCTCATCTGACTTGTTTTAGCCCTCAAGAAATATGGATCGTCCAGACTACAATTTGTTTTGTCTTAGAGGTTATTTTGATTTTGTATTGGTATAGTGCATAGAATCCTTCTATGCAGAATTCTCCTGATCTTCTTGATCCAAGACTCTGATTTCATTTCTTGCAAAAAGCAGGGCTTTATGCAAAAGTCAAGACACAGACTTGCTTCCAAAGTTCAGGAAAGCTTCACTGTTAACTCTTTCTTCTTCCACCACCATGAATTCGCAACTCCCTAACAGAAAGTATCTAATAAACCACAGTCATACCTTCCGACACATACCTGTAATTCACTGAATGAGTCTAAGCATGGTTTAAAACTAATTTTAGACTAACAGAGAGCTCATGATCTCATGGCTACGTCCTCTTTGTTTACCACAGTATTATCTAGTCTCTCTAAAATTCAGTATGTGTAGATAGCAAAGTGGTTTTTCTTCTTTGTCTCAAACCATCAGATATGATTACAATATACTATGTAATCACTTCCATTTTCTAAGCCAAATTTCAGAAATAGTAAAATGATCCTGTTCATTAAAACAACCAGAAATTGTCAACAAGACACTGAAGAGGGTCTTTGGCTATGTAGTTCTACGTGGATGTTAACTTATGACAAAATCCAAACTCATTTCCACTATGCCAATCCATGAGTTACTAAGACTGTGCATATATAAGAAGTAAAAAATGACCAGGCAATAAAGCAGAACTGGCAAACAAACATTCAGTGTAACAGTAATGCCCCAAGTAGCACCTGTTCCTTCCAGACTTAGCAGGAAGCTTTTCCTGCTACAGCGGTTTTTTTTTGTTGTTGTTGTTTGTTTGTTTGTTTTTTCCCTGCTAAGCTTTTTTTTTTTTAAGCTTTTCTGTAGGAAGCTTAACTTTTCATCTATTTCAAGGTCAGTAAAATTCTTTATTCTTCCTGACACATGCGCAAGTTCTAATTGCCACTGGCCTCTCATTTACAGTGGGTCATTGGTCCTGCATATTTTGTAGAGTTTTTAATTCAGGAGACATCTTGCTCCAAAAAGGACACGGTTGCTGACATCTCCACGTGTGAGCCACTTCCACTGGAAGAAGCTGTAAGTACTTTTCCTTGTACAAACACCAGTTTTCCAGATGCTATGATTCCTCAGTGAATATTTACTGTTTATCCCCTTGGCTCTTTGCAGACAAGAACCAAAACCCGCAGTTTTGGTTTATGGACTGTAGCTGTATACTGTCTTGCAAATCTACAGACTGCTTTAGAATAGAGAAACATTTCAGCAAAAGTTCTGAATTCTTACCAGAAGTCCGTAAGCAAAGAAAACAAAAAAATACCATCCAGAAAAAGGTGGAGTAGCCATCACCTTACAAAACTGAATGAGTCTTAAGGATTTCTTCCAAGGAAACAGACATAGACAATAAATCAGAAACAGTGCATAAAGAGTATATTCATACTATGATCAGGTCAGCTAAGGAAAACATTTAGGAACTAAGGAAAAAATTGTAAGAGAAACTGGAAGACTAAAACGGGCATGTTGTCAAGAGATAACATTTCAAGCTCCATCTTCAGGGAGATCCAAGCCATGATACCTACAGCCCAGTACAAACACAACTACCAGAAACAGCATTTTTTTTCATGGTTTCTTTCACTAGTATGGCGTGAAATTGGTTCTGTGTGGAAAATTATATTATGTTCCATACACAATTTGCCTGCATAGGGATATTCTGCTGCAGGAGAACTTAAGCAAGGTTTGTAGCTTGGCCTTCAGTAGCCTGCTTATTTTTGCTATTGTGTTGCCTAACCCTCCTTTGCAAACACAAGGCCTTTATCAAAACGCTGCCTGCCTTTGTAAGGTTGCCAATCCCAAAATAAAAGTTCGCCCAAGCTGTTTATCCCTACAAATACACTTAGAAGCTATAACTATTCAGCCTTTCATTATCACTTATTTTGCAAGATAGGAGCTTAGTATCAGTGCTCCATATGAAAAAATGCTTGTATTTTCTTCTTACAGCAAATCGGTTTCTGCAAAGGCTCTGTAGTAAAGAGTCACATGGAAGAGTTTGTCACAATATCCTGTGAAATCTACAGTCGGCAGGTATTTCTTAATCTAATCTTAATATTGCAAGAGTAATACTCCTTTACAAAACAAGTATTGAACTTTTGAAAGCCTAGCCATATTTAAGTTTTCTTATTCACAAAGATATGTGCTTCAAGAAAGTGATAAGGCCAGATCAGGAAGAAATCTCTCTTGTGATAAAACAGACTGTTGTTGGGTGGATAAAAAGGCAATAGAGTGGGTATAGAGACAATCATACAGAATGTGTTCAGAATGCTTTACAATGAAACTGTAAATCACAAATGGAATGCAAGGGGATATTACTGTAATTACCCAAGTTTCATGCACCCATCTCCCCTGGCACAGGCAGTAGTTACATCCATTGATCCTTTGAGCTTCTGTTCTGTAGCTGGTCTTGGAGGACTAGAGGTGCAGCAGATTCTTAGTGTGAAGGGAAATTCCTTCATATCTGAAGGAATTTGGAATTTCTTCAATTTAGATAATGCTTCTTCCTTGTTATTTAGGATCCTGCCACTGAAGAGGAAAACCAGGAAGCTGATCAGACACCTGGAAAACCCAAGCAGGATCAACAGGCTTCCACTTCAGATGCCAATCCTTTCTCTCCACATCTGGAAAAAACAGTGGGCTGGGTTAAAATTCTACCCCCTTCAAATGAGGACATCACTTTCCATAGCCTAGTAGAAAGTCAAAACCAACATAAAGATAGAAAGCCAGTTCCACCTAAGGCTGTAGGATCTGCACCCAACCTTGATGGAGAAAAGACTCAAGTAACCAAACCAGACCTGACCAAACCAGTCACTGGACCAGTTATTCTCCCTTTTCCTGAAGAACCTTCTCTATCAGATTCATGTCCAGGAGAAGCAAAGCAGAGGGACGCCATCCTCCACCCTTTGATAACTAGAAAGCCTACCACAGCCTAGCCAGCATACAGGCACCTCAGCTATCTGCAACAAAATAACAGCCAAAATGGCAACATGGTTTTCAATTTGTGCAACATATTCCAATAAATGAATTGTTTATTGCAGTCTTAATCTTTGGCATTGTCAGTTTTATGAAAGCACAAGAACAGATTAGGAAAAGAAATTTAACTGGGGCATTTTCCAACAGAAGTATATGGCTTTTAATTCTCAAATTCCCCCCATTAAGCAGAGCATGAGAAAGGGAACTGTGGAGGATAAAAGTACTTGCAGGGCTGGGACAGCCCAAAGACATCAGAAAAAAATATCCTCAGTAGCAAAAGTCTGTCAGGGCCCAGTGCAGGATGCCTTCTCCCCAGGGGATGGTGAGATGGAGCCAAGTGTGACAACCAGGCTGGCAGGGCAGGGGTCTGTCCCACGGTGCCTGAGGGCAGCGAGCAGGGCACACCCACGGATGGAAGTCAGGTTGTAGGAAGAAGCCAGTTCACCACATAAGTTCAGGGGTGATGAGGCAGGTCTGAGGTCAAGCCATGAACATGAGTTAGCAAGGAATGGTCAGGGGCTGGTGTGGTTATGGTAGCCAGTCAGGCACAGCTCACTGGTGTCCAGGCAAGTCCGCAGTGACCAGACAGGTGTGAGGGACACAGGGCTGCAGCTCTGAGCCTGGGGCTGCGTCTGCAGCGTCTGCGGCCAGGCACGGACACAGCTGCCATGCAGCAGGAGCTGGAGCTCGGGCAGGGGCCCAGATGCTGCAGCCTGAGCTTAGAGCAGCTCCTGAGGGAAGTGGGGTGGGTCAGCCCTGGCCGTGGCCTGTCCCCAGCACTGCCCGGGAGCCTGTCCCCAGGTCACCAGGGAACAGCCCCGGTGTGCTGAGCCTGGCAGCCAGCACCAAACCCTCGTGGGGCAGGGATGCTCTCAGGGCCTTAGAGAGTCACAGCACCGTGACAGGGCATGAACAGGGAACAGCACTTCAGCACTGGGTAGCATTAAAAGCTAGTGAGGTTTTGCTGTTTTGTGGGTAAACTTCTTAATTATAATGCGAGGATCTTAGCCTATTTTTTTATTTCCTGTAGAAGATCTCAAGAAAGATTATTTTTTTCTTAATGCTTTATACCTCACTTAAAGCGTGTGGAAGAGCCTACACATGTGTGAAACCGCTGCACGTAATTCTGGCTGGTGGAGAATCAAGTCCAGGCTATTCAGATTCTTATGCTGTACCGATGCTGCTGTGCAGGAAAAACAATGATTTAAAAAATCAGCCTAATTCTTTTTTGAGGTAGGTCATATTAAGTGCTTTATAATAAAAGCCACAGGGACACTCGACAGCCTGCAGCTAAGAAAAATCGATTTCGCTAAAATCAGACATAGTAATTGTACTGACAAAAACAAATATAAATAAATGACAAGACAAGAAGAAAAAGAATGAACATAGGAAAGAAATGTCATCTGTGGCCAGGAGTGTACCGATATTTGCAATAATTATGGGGTTTGTACGAGACCACAAAGCCTTTTTCTAGTTGCCACCAGATCTGTAAAACCATTTGTTCAAAACAAAATCAATAAAATATTATTGTTTCTGAAGCTTTTATGATGCTGTATTATCCCTAGAGATCCTGGATCATTTCTACATTTAAAGAGCCTTCCAACAAAAAAGTATGGTTTGTCAAAGTATCCTGGCATTATACAAGTTGATTAAAGTATATTATTTTATTATTATACATAAAATAGAAAGTATTATTTTATTTTGAGTGAGGCCAAAATAATATTGAAATATTGTCTGGAGTTTTATTCACAGAAACTATGTTTGCTTTTTCAGTCTGCAAAACTCTTACAAACATAAATTTTATATAAAAAAGTAATTTAATTACTTCAAAGATTAAAATAAGCCAAAAAATGACGTGTGAAATGTATCAACTAAGCCAAAAGTAATTCTATTTCAATCCCACATTATGAGAAATTTCAATAAATTTTCGTTTCATTCATTTCAGAGTAGAAAAACTTCCAAAATGAGATCGTTCTCAAAAAATCCTGAAATTCAAATTCTAACTAATTCTTATTGCAGTAGGAGCTCTAGGCTGTGTCAGCATTCCCTTTTTTATCAAGTCATTGAATTACAATCTTGTTTTTCCCTCGGGAAGTTCCACCTTTGCCAGCTCAGGTTTCTCTAATACAACCAGTGTGTTCTACTTGCCCGGACAGGAACCACTGTTCTGCCATGTGCCAAGATGTGGGGTACCAGGCACTGCTCCCTGCCCTCACGCAGAGCACCCACGGCTGCCTTTAGTGAGTCAGGGAACAGAGCGCTGGGGCAACAGCCTGTCACACTTCAGGGATTTTCAAAACGCTGGGTTTGCCCCTCTTTTCAGTTAACCACCACACTTCTCACTTCTGCTGCACAGTCCTTTTTGTTAACTGTTTGCATATTGGTTCTATTCTCACCGTGGCTCCATCAGTTTAATGACACTACAGAGACTTTTATCAATGTACACAACCAGATTCTTCCCCCAAAGGAGCACTGGGGAAGAAATCAGCTTCATTTACTGCTACTCACAGCCAAGAATACCCCATTCCACTCAGTTCTTTTTCTTGACTACGGCTCCTTACAACAGTAAATTGAACAGCCACAGTGAGTGAAGATAAATGGAGTGGAGTTGGTGTGAACATAAGCAGGGGGAGTTACAGGGGACACTGGAAAATCTGGATCCACAGTTTCAAGCATTCCATTTGGATACTGTGTAACATGTTCTGCAGATGAGGCTCAAAAATGACATTTGAACCAATGTTTTCTCTAACTTGGATCTGGGATTTGGGTTCAAAGACTTCTCTGATTTAAAAATAAACAGCAGAAGGGGTGTTTATCTGAGCAGTAACTGCACCTCCAGTACAGATCAACAAAGTACCAGTGGTCAGTGCAGAGTCATGGGCTTTTCCTTTATTTGCTGTGGCCACTCCAGCACAGAGTCCATACCCAGTTTCAGTGTCACCTGGGCCACAACCAGTGTTTACTATAATAGAGTCCTGGTGCTGATGCCCTAGATTAAATTCTTGAATTACAAGTAGGAGACTGAGGCTGTATAGTTTCTGTGTTTCCTTTGTCCCCAGGACATACCTGGATACTGCGGCACTCCCATATGGCATTGATATTATTAACAGCTGGTAGCATTTAGTCATCAGGACTTCAAATCCTGCTGCTGATTCAGCACCTTTATGCCAATCTGTGAGTGGGCCAGCACTGCAGCATTCTCCCTCCAGCACACCCACATGGGCACTCTGCTCTCCACACAGAGATTCTCTGAGACAGGACTGCAGCAAATCCTCTCAAACACATGTCCAGGTAGTGCTGAACCTCTCCATCTTCTGGCATGGTCTCAGCTTCCAGCCAACGTGAGCAGAGCAGCTGGGCAGTAACACACCCTGTGTCCCTCCAGTCCTCCCAAGACTCTGAACTGTTAAGTGCTGCTTCTCCTTGTCCGGCAGAAACAGGCCAGTGACACAAAGAAGCCCTTCATCCAGTCGCTGGAGATGAGAAACAGATGGATTTGGGCAGACAGTTCCCAATTCACTTTTCAATTTTGTTTTACAGTTTTTCAACACTTATTGATTTTATGATATTATATCATCCATTAATAACTTGTTATCTGGGCAATGTCCAGCTAAAACCTGGTCTGATGTTTATTTGAGCAAACATTCCAATTTCACATGAACAATGATTTATACAGGCACAGATAAATGATAGCCAATGACCTCCAGGACTGCTGACCTTTTTATCCGATATTTTCAAGCCTTTACTTCAGAATATAGGTGAGGCACCATGAATGCAATAAAAAGGGACAGTAATATTCAAAGGAAACAGAAGATTTTAAAAAGCAAGACCGAGACATCAAAGTTCTTAAGATGGGTTTTAAAACCAAGGTTTTTATAAAATAAACTAAATATAAATTCTATGTGTCTGACTTCAGAACCTACCTATTGCACACACTTCATAGTTAAGCATTTTCTTCTGCATCTCTGAGATGTAGAACTCTCTCTGACTCCATTCTCAACATCAAATTCTCAACCTCACCTTTTCCCCCAGCCTCTCAAGCCCCTCTGCAAAAAGGTCAGTCTTTCAACATATCCTTACAATCATCAATTTACAATTAGACTGTTTTTTTCTAAAAAGCAATTTGCAGCCAAAGGCACTGAGGACAAGACAAGGAATACTGACACCCTTTTTATTTTCTTTATTAGTCCTTGAGGCCTCCTAAGCAATGAGACTTCTGTAACTACACTGTCAACCTGCTCACTTGACAGTGTGTCTCCTCCAAATAGCTTTTGAACTTAAGGTCTTTTTGAATGAATTTTGATAGACAAGGTGATGAAACTTCTACAAGTTTGATAAAAAACTGGTGACTGGTAAAGAAAAATAAGCTGCAGGCAGAGAGGGGAAGCTGTAGCTGCAGCTGCTGCTCTGAAAACCGTAACCAAAGCAAATTTGTCTAACACTGCATTTGCATTGGGGGCATCCTGTTTACACCCAGCAGATAAAAATAAGATATGTCACATTTACATATTTTTCCATCCTACTTGGGGGCATTTCTGTTAAGTGCAGAGCCACCCCAAGAACCGCAAATTTTTTCTGGTTTTGCATCAAGGCCACCAAGGTCTGAAGCTCTGGGGAATTTCAGACTGAAAAAAAAGAGAATTCAGCTCTAAGCAATTGAGCCACCCGTTTGTGTTAGCTGGGCTCTGGCTTGGGAGCAGGAACAAGAGCAGCTGCAGAGCAGCACAGCGTGAGATGGGAAAGGCCTTGCTGCCTGCACAGGTGACTGAGCTGTGCCATGGGGTGACACCAGCCCGGGCATGAAGTGCTCCTGAGAAGGCAGAGAACAGTCTGCTCAAACCAGGGATATTTGTAAATAGTTATGGCTGTACTTTAGGAAAGGAGGAATTGGCTATTGGATATCATCTCCTTTATGTGTCATCTCTCCTTTTCCTACCCCTCTAGTCTAAAGTTATATTTATTAAGCATTTCATACACTGTTTTTCAAGTGGGGAAGATAAGCCTCTTTTTGATGTGTTCTCCCAGTGCTCTGGAGAGGTTTAGGATGGATGTTTATTACCATATCCTTAAAGTCTGAACGTGGATCACCTCTTAACTGTTGCAAGTCAAGCCTTGGTAAAAGTCATAAACAAGGTTTTGATATGCTACACAAGAGAAGTGTCATGTTTGGATAAATATTTCTATTCCTTCCAGCAACCTGTTTATAGAGATAGTTTAATTAAAGCAACAGACAAAACTTACATGTAATAAATATAAAAACAAAATCAGTTTTAAAAAAAATATCAAACTGAAGGAGAAGTGATAAAAATACATTATCCTGACTTAAGTACAACCAATATTTAATTAACTGCTCTTACTGTGCCTGGAGTTTTTGTCAATGCTGTACTGTAATAATAGAGTCCAATCTTTCTTTTCCAGAGAAATCAAGGACAAAACTCTCTAGAGTGGGAACAGAATCTTACTTTACTTCTGCAGTCAATTTTGTGGGAGTTGCACATTTTCCACTGTTTATTCATACTGTTTCAATTTCATACATAAAATATACATAAGCTACGGTCAAAAAAAATGATGGGTGTCACAATGAACAATCCAGAACAGAAGAGGAAAAAAAGAGCAATCTGCAAACAACAGACAGCTGAAGGAATTATGTTATAAATCACCTAATCCAATGCCTTTCTTCACTATCACTGCTCATTTGAAAAAATTAACCAGTATTGTAATAAATGAATTGGGGTGCAATTTGGAACACAGAAATGATTGGAATATTATTTTTAACTGGTGAGATATATTTCAAATGTCTTTGATTATTTACACAACATTTATTTCACTGGTTTTTTTTCCATCTTCTGGAAGAGATTCTGAGTAATTATAATGAAATATTATAAAACCAAACCAAAAGAAACACCCTATTTCATCAGAACAGTGGTACATCCAGCCCAGTATCCATCTCTCCCAGTGGCAAAAGACAATTGTGGTTAGAAGAAGCTTATGACCTGCCCCTCTCTGCAAACCACTCCCCTTGTACTTTTCCAGCACCCAGAATCATTGTACCAGGGACTTTAAAGGGTACTCTTCTGCTTAGTCCTTCTAGCATCCATGTAAGGACCTGCTGCCCATGGACTTTTCTGCACCCAATGACAGTGTCTGCATCCAGATCTTCCTGGGGCAACAAGTTCCACAAGCTCCTCAAGTGGCAGGACTATTTTTAACCATTTTAAACTCACTCATGATAGTTTTGAATGCCCCTGGCATTGTAAGATGCTCCATTTAGCTTATCTACTACCAGAGAACTGTTAAGTGTGTCCTGAACTAACTGTGAACGAAATCTACTGCTTCAGCTCAATGCATTTTAAAATATGATTTCTTAGACATCAGACATGCTAAGAGGTGGAATTTTTTAAAATAAAGATTGATAAAATGAGGTAATTGTTAAGGATGATTACTCATTTTATTTCCAAAGGTTTCTCAAAAAATTAAGTAAAAAATCCCAGACCCTTCAAGGTACAACATGTAAACCCAAGTCATAGAATCATAGAATCACAGAATGGTTTGGGTTGGAAGGGACTTTAAAGATCATCTAGCTTCCAGCCCCCAACTCAATTATCCAGCCAGCACCTTTTTCTGTGAGAAGCTAATCCAATCATCACATCAACTAGGATTTGGAAAATTCCTCATCTGAGTCTGACCTTGTCATTTTGGACTCACTTTGCATTTTTGTATTTTCTTAATCAGTGTTTGAATTTTGTATTCCATCTTCAGCCACTCCCTGGCAAGCAATTACTGCCTTTTAAGAATGTCTTAAACTATCCTGAATAAAAGATTTTGAATACAATGAGACATCTCATCCTTTCTGCTTAGGAGAGGATATTGGCATATCCTTGAAAGGTATAAATCTTACTAGGTACTGCATTATTTTATGAAATACAAAAAGAAAAATCACCAGCAATTCTCTAAAGAAGCCTGTTAAGGCTACCACAGCCAAAAAAAGCACACAAAACTGCTCAGGTTGAGAATGCAAAGGCAGCTTTATGGCACTTCTTGCCATTCCTAGATTACATGGGTATTAGGCCAGTCAGTCGCTTTCTGAGAACCAGTCTGAAATGATATAAAGCTGATAGAAATCTGCTTTACATTTTCTTGAGCTGGAGGAGTAGCAGGTACTCCCATAGCAGCTACAGACCACCAGCCTGTAGTGCACCTTGAGCTCTATCCCTTTTCCACGTCTGAGTGGATTCTTTGTTTCCCTTTCACTAGCTGCCTGCTGGTTAAGGATCTGCAAAAACAAGGATATGGATACAGCCATAATTTGACCACAAATATTTCAGCATATTTTCAGTTCAATTGTTTTAATAGTAAGCAGCAGACCAAGACTGTGTAACATCTGCACACATAAACTGGACCTTCTTACTGCCAGGCTCAGCCTTACACTGTTAGAAGTCCTTTCCATGGTAAAGCACCATTGCACAATGCCTGCTTAAAGAATCACAAACAGGCCCTTTGATGGGTAGTCCAGAGAGTGTTATAAAGCCTACTTTCCTCAAAATCTGCTCAATCACTATATAATCATTTACTTGCTGTTTGCAAATGTTAATCCAGGGTCAAGGTAATGGTCGTCTGACAGGACACTTAAATTTATATAAAACCATGCCCTTTTGGCATTCATTTATAACTTCGTTGGGATGCTCTGATTTAAAAGCAGGCTGGTTTATCAGGGCATGGACACAAGTTACCTAACATTGCAAACAAAATGCTGCTTCTAGCTTCAGCTTTTTTTCTGACACTACTGCAGTGCTCTAATGCCCAAAATGAAACAAGCTTTACACCTGCAGACTGTAACACCATTGAAACAGAGGCAGGAGTGGCCCTGGATTTGGTCAACAGACATCGCAGAGATGGCTATGTTTTTGGTTTATTCCGTGTTGCTGATGCATATGAACTACATTTAGTAAGTACCAACTTAAAGGTTGATTTACACAAGACTGTGATTTTTAAATAATGAGCCAGGTCATTAGGAGCTTATGTTTATCGCTTTTACTAGAACAATGTTGATGTAATCCAATGAACCAGCTGTGATTTACACTGCCTCAGTATTCATTTGTGTATGATTTATTGCACGTATGCTTGATTTCAAACAATGCCGAATGGCCTCTCTTCTCTTGGTCAGCAGGATGTTTGCATAAGAGATGCTCTGAACAGCTTTATACAACTCTGGAAATTAATCTGTCCTGTCTGCTGTCTGGTTTCAGATGTTATACTCAAAATTTATATTCAGAAGGTTTCTTTAATCCATGAATATCTAACATTAATTAGACCAATGTATCCTGCAAGATTGGTAATTCGTTATTATCTTTATTTCGGAGATAGCTGGATAAACTGGTGGAAAGGAAAAAAGGCAGAGGCAGTCAAAGGAATTGCTACTCTGCAAAACAGGGGAGGGACTGGATAGAGAATCCCTATCAGTCATTTCCTATTTCCTTCCTATTTCTATTTCTGTTTCCTAGAGAGGATACATAAGCCTTTCTCAATGACTGCCTAAATGCCAAAACAAACCAATCGCAGAAAAAGCAAAATAGTAAAAATGTCTTTAACTAGTACATAAAAGAGACCAAGGACAAGCAGATTTATTAATCCACCTGGTAGCTTTCAGCTGCTTGACTAGGAAACTGGTATCCAGGCACACATGCACTGTCCCAGAAATCTCAGTATGGCAGCAGAAAAAACAGGCAAGTTTCTACTGCGTATTTGGACGTAGACACTTAACCCTTACATTAAAATTAGAGACAATGCTAAGATATACAAATATTACAAAACCAGTGTTTAACATGACACTGGTGGACTCTCACTAACGAAAATATTACACTAGACTGCAGCAATTCTTTCACAAGGTCTCGTCTATACAGAAACACTCTGAAAAAGGAACCTGAACGGATGGAACTTCATAAAACCTGAGGACACTTATTCACAGTGAAGGGCTTTGCATGATTTTATCTAAATGACAAAATAAAATACATACCTGTTTATTATGAATGTCCATACAAGGGCTGAATAAAGTTTAAATAATCCATTCTACAACTTTCTGTGGGCCACAGAAAATTCTTGGCACCACATCCCATTACACTGGCATCCAAATTCAAATTTTAATTCTCCTAATCCTATTCGTTCAGGAGACAGAACACACTAGAAGAGTTACAGAGTTAAGGCTTCTGATTTTGTTGGGATTATTAGAGTTTTGTTGCATAACTCCCTAAATAAACTGAGCAGGAAGAAAAGTTCTGAAAGAGTATCTGGTCACTAAGGTAATATGAAATGGACGTAGATACATAATTGGCTGCCTAGACAACTGATGTCCTAATAGAACAATACGATTTATGGCAAAATCAGAAAGAGGGAATGGCAACCTTTTAACACCGGCATTGTTCCTACTTGATGAATGTCAGATTAACAACAGACACTTCTCACAGGTTATAAACAAAAGGATAAGAGGCAACAGTTGTATGTTGCAGGAAGGGAAATTCTGACTACATATAAGGCTAAAAAAAATCATGGAGAAAGTGGTTAAGTACTAGAATGGCCCAGAGAGGTTGTGGAATGTCTGTCTCGGTGATACACAGAATGCAGTTGAAACTTTGAAGTTTCAGCTTTGCCTTGAGCAAGTGGCTGGGCAAGATGACCTCCAAAGGTCCCTTCTAGCCTGAACCCTTTCTGTGCTTGTCAGCTCCGAAAAACCTTAACAGAGAACTGGAGAAGCTTCATTAAAGATTAAACATATCGACCTCAAAAAAAGTTTCTTTCAGATCAAACTTCTTGTCTACAAACTCTTTTTTACTTGCACTTCTCTTCCAGGGAAATTCATCAGTCCTCTACTTAACTTTGGATGTGCTGGAAACTGAATGCTCTGTCTTATCCAGAAGACACTGGGAGTCCTGTGAATACAGTGACACCTATCCAATGGCAAGTAATGGCATCTGCACTGACTCATACACCAATACTGCATTAACTTGATCTTCATCTGAACTGCCCAGAAATTTGTGTCACAAAATCTCTCAGTGAAGACTGGGCTTTCATATGGCTCATTCTAAACCAAAATCTATCCAATTCTAGAGTTGTTAAAAATAAGCGAAAGGCCTGGGAAAGGGTTGACTCTTCAAGTAAGCGTAGCCTTATTTAACTAGTTGTCTCAAAGGAACTATACTCCACATTCCACTGCTCGTAGCAGAACTTATGTTTTAAGGGTAATTTGCTGACAACTAAAGGGCACTAGAAATTACTTTTTCAGCATGTTCCTAGTATATGAGCCAGAAATACCAGTGGTATATTTTGTCAGTTTTCTGTCATAGCATTTGTGGTATGACAATGTGAAATACTGGTGGTGTCAGTACATGAATGATATACAGCAATACTTGTCCTTTCTTCTTGAATTCCAATGATGAGAACTCCCAGTCAAAAACTTTATTTAAATAGGAGAGTTGTAATACCATGACAAAGGACAAAGCAGGAAGGCCAGGAGGAGAGAAGAGAAAGCTTCTGGTTGTTTTTTAATGGAGAAAAAGAATGAACTAAAAGGTCCATCCACTTTTGATAAAAATTTGTGTAACCTGGCATTCTAACTTTCTCTGCCATCTAGTGTTATCTTACTCTAAATAAGTATCAGGACGACTAAGAAGGCTGGTTCAGTTTTCCATTGTCTACTCAATCGTGCAAACTGAGAACTAAAATAAAGGCTCTTGTAGAGAGAGATCCCATTTTATCTGAAGACAAATTTTGAGCAGGACCTGATCAAACACTCCATTAATGACCACATCTGTTATTCTTAGAGGTACTGCACATTAAATGGAGGTATAATTGCTATGATCGCCTACATCCAATTAAATCCAGGGAAAATAACATCATAATCATGTATTCTTTTTTCTTCTCAGGACTTTGGGCAATGTAAGATTATCACATATACAAACCATCTGCTGAAGAAACCTCAACTATATGGATTTAATTGTACATTAAGTCCAGGTAAAATAACCACTGTTGTAAGCCAATGCATACCTCAAACCAGCCCTAATACCAAAGTCTGTACACTACCAGTGTATGGTAACCATAACAGATTCATTCATCTGCTTACAATTCATATTTTAGATAATTCAAATGGAATGTTAAGAATGAGTAATAGAATTAAGGTTACCCTACTCCACTAAACCAGACTTTATTGATGTCAGATGATATCACCATTCCAGTCCACCAAAATATGATAATGAATATCAGAACAAATGTAAACTTGGAAAGACTGCACATTTGGGGTGGTAAGATTCTAAGGTGATTTATAAGAATACTCATTTTCATAGGTTTGGGGTTTTTTCACATTACAGGACAAACCCATATTTGTGGGGTGAAGGACAGGTATTTCACTTCCAAGGAAACACTACATTTAAGTTTCTCATCATGAGTTCACATAAAAGCTATGGGCACACTCCCAAGAGTATTAATATCCACAGTAATATTAGTAAATTATTTGTTTTCACAGTTCCACCTGACTTAGTAGAGTGCAAAGATTGTCCTGTGAAACTTGAAGCCTTAGAAGTTACCGAGCAACATAAAGATATTGCTGCAAAGGCCCTGAAGAAATTCAACAGTGAAGGTAACCACACAAACAACTTTGCTGTGGATAAAGTTGAAAGAATTATAAAGATGGTAAGTGGCATTTTCTCCTAGAATTACTTAGAAATTATATATTTTTGTGAGCAGCTCCAAAACTCAGTGCTCTGGTATAGAATTCAAACCCTTCTAGGATCAGATCTACCAGCATAAATCATCTGTTTAAAGTTGAAGGTCCTACTTTTGCGAGGTCTTGTTATCAACTTGAATTTAGATGTGTGAAAGCAAAAGGATTTCTCATTTGCTAAAAAACTATGGCAGTGTGATGGATTCAGAATTCAAAGACTTTGTGTACATATTTTAATTTTGAATGCCTATTTACCTATCATGACATATATGAGTTTATTTATTACTGAGCAGACTTTGAGATGGACAGTCATGTATTATCGCAGTCACACGTTTTGTCAGTTGAAGACATAATTTTTTACTCTTAGAATATTTAGCACATGGATACAACACACAGTGGACCATGCTCAGTGTCATTTTGGCTCTTGCTGCAGAGCAAAGCAGCACTCTGAGGACAGGAGGTGAATTTGTACTGTAACTCTTGAAGAACTTCTGGTTCTGGTAAATAACTCCATATCTAAGTGATGTCAACATGAAGACTTATCCTTTGGGTGATCTGAAGTACATTAGTAACAAAATTTCTTGTTGGTAGATACTGGAGACATTCACTTAAACAGCACAGGATCATTCTGCCAACACACGTGTCAGCTCAGGACACCTCTGTAATGAGGTCCCATGGCTCCCACCAAAATACATATTGATCTTGGAAGCTGCCTAAATGCTAACATGCCAAACCCACCTCCCTGCAGCTTTTAATATCGCTCAGAAACCTGACAGTGTTCCACACCATAGCCCTGTGCACGATGTATCCATACTGTCATTTAGAAAGGGATTGTTCTCACATTGCCTGGGTTTGTGTGTTCCTCCCCAAACACTTGGTTTTCACACTTCACCATCTTCAGCTACAGCAACACTTCAGATTGTACCACTGGATTTTAACGCTCAGAAACTATGAATTACAATAAAACACCATACCATAAAGTATGTGCATGCACTTTTTACCAATTTAGTTAAACTAGTGAAACTTGTGTGTGCACATATGCTAAGGACACCTTCCACACAGACTTGAAATAAAAGTACTGCTATAGTTGGAAATTAAAATGAAACACCTCTTTATGGATTTTAATAGGATCACAAAGGTTTTCTCCCATGTTCGTATGGAGTAAGGCCTTCTCCATAGCTAATGCCCTTGACAACAGAGAATGAAACATTCTCACAGTAACTGGCAGAATTTCACCTCAAATTAACATCAGCACTGTAACACTAAGCACTCCCATCACTGGAAAGGGGTGGTTGCCATCCAATAGATCTCTCCACTTTCACAGGAGCAGCTTAGGGAGAAGTTTCCTAAGTTTTCAGTTTAGGAAGAAGACTCTAAGGACACTACTTCCAAAAAACTCAGGCTGTAAAAGTAACAGATTTTATAACACACACATACTAAACAAAGGATTAAAGCAAGCAACCCAGAAGCTGTAAGGGTGTGAAGCAAGTTAAGGTATAAATTATCTAACCTGCTTTCCTTGCTGAACGTGCATGAACATTTGAACAGGACAGGTAAGGAAAGCATGAGGTAGACGGGATTTTGACAATAAGACGAAGTATGGTTGCTTTGAAAATTACAGGACTTTAATTACATCTAGTTACCACTTCTTCTTTGACCTCTTGGTTTCAGACTGCCTCCCGTGAAGGTCACATTGTAGGATTCTCTATAAAAGAGACCAACTGTTCCAAATCTATGCAGCAAGCAGATCAGGCATTGGAATGTGATTTTCTGCATGACTGGCACGCTGTAAGTAAAGTCTTAGAATGAGAACTGATACAATGGGTGGTACCAGGAAGATTTTACCAATATATTTCCAAGTGTTTCTCATAAGCATGAACCCAAACTCAAAACTAAAAATCCAGCATGTCCAAGCCCAGATCCCAATTTTACAGCTGCTCCTTTGTCTTTTATAAGGAGACAGTCTGAACTCTCAAATCTTAATGTAACTGGAGTCTGGCATATTAGAGGCCTAGAGCTTTTCAGGTTGTATCTAGCTTTTGCATTCAAATTGTGGCCAATCCCTAGCAAATCATTCATGCTATGTCCATAAAAACTTTTACACTAATATGAGTCATAGATCCTGAAAAAAATATATGTCTTATGTCATCCCAGTGAGCTCAGGGTCACTTTTTTCTCCTCTGCTGCAGAGGAATGGAGAGTGGAATAACTCAAGCTCATCTGCAGAATACTATCAAAGTATTCTCCTCACCCCACTTTTCCATTACTATAATAGTCTACACCAAAGAAACAAGGTGTTTTAGCCAGGCAAGATCTCAATAATTTCAGAATAAATTATTCCCCCGTAAGTAAATTGAAATAATGAAATAAAACATGGAAAAAATCAAACATGTAAAACTTTTGGTTTATGTACATCCATCACCTTCTCTGACTTTTTATACTCCAGAAGACTGGAAAATTGTGAATTAATTGGTAAGGGAGCCACAAGTTCACTAGAATGAAGCACAAAGCAGACGGCTATAGAGGGTCTGAATTCTGTTCTCAGTGCTGCCACTGCTGCTGTTCGTGTGTAAAATGCCATTAACATTTGTAGTCACTGATCATAATGGGCTACTGATGGCCTAAACAAATATCCAGATAAAGTACCCAGTACAGGGAGCATACAAAGAACCCATCACCTGAGTTCTGTGCTCTTTCACATGAGCAATTCCACACACGACTGGACAGCAGGAGAAAGTCACAGCAAACAGGATGCTAAGGGAAGTAATGCAAAAAAATTACAACAAATTACTTTTTAAAAGGTAAATGGAAGAAAGCTCTGCCTTGAGCTTTGTCTGAAGCAGCATAGCTAACAGTGCCAGGTTTTGAGAGCTTCGAGCAGAGTTACAGAATAGTCCAATCTGAACAGATGTTTGACAAGCAAAGACAGCAAAAAAAACGGAATAAAAATCAGGCACCCACAGATACTCATTCTGGAGGCATCTGTAGCTGGCCACTCTCTTAGACATGAAAAGGGAAGTAAAATGGGGAGTAGTAGCCCTCTAAATGCACATGGCAAACTGCATCTAGAGTGCATCACAGTCAAGAACCCTCAAAAACTGCACATATTTTAATCATTATTAATCACTGGCAAGCACTGGTCGGAAGGCTCAGGATCTGGCTAAGTTATGTGAACACACTTAGGTATCAAAGGAATAGCCTAACTTGTAAAATGTTGAACATTCACTAGTTTTATTAATTCCATCACAAGAACCCAGATGTGCATTGTGGGTTTTTTCCCTTTCTTTTGCTTAGCACAAGGGATTCTGCAAGGCAAGAATTATCAGTGATACAGATGAAGCTGATGGAACAGATATAACCTGTGAAATCTACCACCCCTGGGTAAGTACTCACTAACGGGCACATCTCTGGCTATATACTCATGCAGGTTACAGCAACCTTGCTTAGTCCAGACTGGCAGAAGATGGTAACATTTATGCCAATTTTCTATTGCCTGGGTGTGATGCAGCATGTCAGGACAGACTGACCTTCAAGTCCTAGGTCAATCAAAGGATGAAACAGAATTGAGCTGTCCCTACTACTCCTTCCAAGTGTGTCTTCTCTCAGTTCAATCACTTGACTAAGTATAAGTGAATAGAGATTGGCAAACAAGTTCAAAGAAATTTTACAAAGCAAGAGCAGGGGAAATGATCATTAGCATATTTGGTATTACAGTTTATATTACAACAGCTACTCCGGTGTGGATTTATTTTGTTTTGATCTATCACAAATATTTCTCAGCTGGTTATATAATTTCATTTTGACATGGTGTAGTGTTTCCAGCAGACTTTCAGTAACTTGGCATTTTATTATCCACTCCTTCTCTTCTATCATGAAAAAATGCAGATTTTTTTCCTTAAAGATCACCTTAAAGATCACTATGAATGCAAACCTACTAACTCCCTCCTCTGTCTTTCTTACCAATTTCTTCTGCCCTATCAACACCTGATTAATACTTCCTCCCTGGTGTTTTCATAAACAGCACCACGGCTGTGGGCGAAGAGGCAAATTTTCAGGTCTGGGACATCCACACAGACATCCCCATTGTCATCATCATTTTGGTCACAGACATCGACATAAGCATCACCACAGACATGAATGTCCCCCCTCTTCTCAGCCGAGACCCGAAGACCCTGAGCATAACCTCAAATCCAGCAGGGAAGATCAAGACAGCAATGACGGACCTGCTACTTCTTCTCCCCCTCCTCCCCACGATGAACCAGATCACGAACATCCTACTCTGCCTCCTGATGGACCAGATCACAAACATCCTCCCCACAACCATGGCCCGCCCTGTCCCCCTCATCATGGACCAGGTCACCACCACCCTCCCCACCATCATGGACCACCCTGTCCTCCTCCTCATGGACCACATCACCACCATCCTCCTCACCATCATGGACCACACTGTCCCCCTCCTCCAGGACACCCTCCTCATCACCGTCATCACTATCACAGACATCATCACAACAAGACAAGCATGTTGGGAGAGTGTTTTCCATGCCACATAACAGGAACTGTCTATCGCATCCCAGTTCTAAATCAGCAGGATTCTCTCACACCTCCCACTGCAAACTTTCCTGAGCTATCCCAATGCAACCTTTACTTCTCCAGCACTGGGGAAGGTATTCCCTTCACTGGCTCAGGACTAAATGAGACAGCAGAAGCTCCAGGCTTTCCAGATCACCCTACACAGTCAAAATCATGCCCCGGAAAACCCAAACTTGACCTTCCAAAAATTTTGCCTTTATTTCCACATACCTTTGTAGCAGAAAATTCTCCTATATGACCTCAGAGAAAGATGTTCCTGGCTCAAGAGTTTCAGGGGCAATCACAGTCCTACAATTAAGGAAAACAGCACACGGAGAAGGGAGAAAACATTCAGTTTCTAGGGAGGAGAATCACTGAAAATAATCATTAAGTATTTCAACCTGCTTCTTCATCCTGGCTATCTCAGGCTCCACTGTAACTGAAAGGCTCAAAATTTGAGTCCCTCAGATAATGCGAATGGATAAAAATCTCCCCAGAAAACAATGCTCCTTCAGTTCTAACAAAAACGAAAATTCCCCAATAGTGAAAATTGCCATCTAAAATATTTCATTTTTTCATCATTCATAATTATAATATACTTCTCCAAGGAATCTGACCTAGATTAAATTTGACTGTTTTCCATAAAAAGTAATCCATGACACTACATTCATGCTTTGTACAGATTTAAAAAAAATAAAAACATGCAAGCATTTTTTTCTTGACACAGTTGCCTGTTTTGTCTTTTGTTTTCTTTACTATACATAATCAGCTACTAGATATTGAACTAGAAATTACATTAAACTATTAAGCTATTTAGGTATTAAACATCCACAAGGCAAACTCTAGCATAAATTGACTAATGGTGTTTGGGTTACCACTGTTATCTAGAAGAGGTCTGAGAACAGCTAATGACTTGCAGTCTCACTGCAGGGTGGCCTGCACAGGTGCTTCCATCGCTACAGCTGCTGGTGGTGACACACAGAAATATTGCAGTCAAGGACAGCCCTTCTCAAATAGTTCATAATTGCTCTCAGGGGAAAAGAAAAGCAGATGCATGTAATAACTCTTTCATGTAAATGTTTTCTTTATTGCTGAACCTTCCTCACTGGAAACTGAATTGGGAGGAGCAGGAAGAAGGAATAGTGGTGCCTCTTTATACTCCAGGCCCCATCAAGGTTGAGTCCATTCAGACTGTCCAGAGAACAACAAGCTGGTTCAGAACAGCTATGTCTTAAGCAAGAACACGGCATTAATCTCAAAAAAAATAGTAATTTGGTCCTCCAAATAGCTTTTTAATGGCATAAAGTGAAATACAGTGCAAGAGCTACACTGAAGAAAAAGAAACAAAATGAGGACTCAGTGTGACCAGGTGAAGGTTGACTAATTTTTAAAAATCTGTTATCATGTATGAACAAACTTATTTCTGGTGTAGTTTATCCACAGTCTCTAAAGTGCATTTTCTTTAATGAAAACTTGTAGCAAGTGTATTGAGTTGGCCCTAGCAGGGTGCCAGGCACCCACTAAAGCTGCTCTGTCACTGCCCTCAGCCAGACAGGGGAGAGAAAATACAGCAGAAGGCTCATGGGTCAAGGTAAGGACAGAGAGAGATCACTCACCAAGTAACGTCACAGGCGAAACTGACTGGACTTGGGGAAATTGGTTTAATTTATTATCAATCAAACCAGAGTAAGAGAATGAGAAATAAAGTCAAATCTTTAAAACACCTTCTCCCCACCCCTCCCTTCTTCCCAGGCTTAAATTTACTCCTGATTTTCTCTACCTTCTCCCCCAGCTGGTACAGGGGGATGGGAATGGGAGTTGCAGTCAGCTCATCACATGTTGCTTCTACCCCTCCTTTTTCCTCAGAAGGACTCCTTACACTCCCCCCTTGCTCCATCCAGCCTGGGATCTCTCCCGTTGGAGGCAGTTCTTCATGAACCGCTCCAGTGTAGGTCCTTTCCATGATGTGCGGTCCTTTAAGAACAAACTGCTCCAGCACAGGCACCCTGCAGGGTCACAAGTCCTGCCAGCAAACCTGCTCCAGCACAGGCTTCCACAGGGTCACAGCCTACACTGGGCACCCACCTGCTCTGGTGTGGGGTCCTCCACGAGCTGCAGGTGGATCCCTGCTCCACCACTAATCTCCAGGGCTGTAGGGGCACAGCAGCCTCACCATGGTCTGCTCCATAGGCTGCAGGAAAATCTCTGCTCCACACCCACAGCACCTTCTCCC
Source organism: Pachycephala philippinensis (assembly GCA_013397055.1). Classification (NCBI taxonomy): domain Eukaryota; kingdom Metazoa; phylum Chordata; class Aves; order Passeriformes; genus Pachycephala; species Pachycephala philippinensis. The sequence continues at coordinate 241,334 of VWZT01011096.1, read as the reverse complement.
ACACCTTCTTCAAGGCCCATGGGGTCTGCATAGCTGTTTTTCTCACATATTCTCACTCTTCTCTCTCCTGTTCTTTCCCAGTTCTTTTTTTTCCCCTTCTGCACTATGTTATCCCAGAGGCACTACCACCAGCACTGATGGGCTCAGTCTTGGTCAGAACTGGATCCACCTTGGAGCTGACTGGCATTGGCTCTGTCAGACACAGGAGAAGCTTCCAGCAGCTTCTCACAGAAGCCACCCCTGTAATCCCCTGCTATCAAAACCTTGCCACACAAACCCAATACAGCAAGACACAGCTGGAACACAGGAGCCAAGGCAATCCCAAGGTGTTCACAGATCCAAAGCAAAGCTATTTGGTGCCAAACTTGGGAAACAAGCACCAGATGTTCTCAGCCAGCTCTAATCCTGGCTTGGCCAGACTCAGGCAACAGTATTTAATCCTTTGTTCTTGGGTGTCACATATCTGTAATGATAACAAAGCACTATGATCACTGACTAATCCATAGTCCAGGCAGTCTCCACATGGTAGAAGAGATGGACTTTCCAACAGGACCATGAAGGACAAGGTTTATCAAGTGTTATTGAAGGGTTACGTGACATTCAACCATATGCATCTGTCCAAAGACTTTTTTCAAGCACGTTCCGAGTACCATAGTTCTCAGAACTGCTGCAGCCTGAACAGGTCTATAAAATTTACAAGCTTGTTGTCCAAAACTTCATTGTCATCTGTGACCTTCTTGGGTGTTTTATTTAAGCCTTGTAAAATTCATTCTCAGTAGCAGTTTAGGTGTTAGAAAGTCAGAAAGCTACAGACACTTCTTTCTTTTTTGCTTTGCCTAAACCAGTCCCCAGCTGCAGCCATTTATCCTGTTATCTTGATGGCAGGTGGATAACCTTAGTGTCATTCTGGTGAACAAACAAAGTTTATTTAGATAAACTCAGAAGTTTATTTGCAGTATAAACAGGGTATGATGAGAACCAACCAACCCCAGCAACCCACTCATTCTGTTTACTTAGCTATTGCTCCTGAAAAACAGAAGAGGTGACTAAAATCCCGTCAGGCATTCCTTTCCCATTTGGTTTTTAAAGAGCTCTCTAATTCAGGGGGCCTTTTCTATCCAATTATGAAGGCCTTCATTGTACTAGCGCTCTGCTGTAGTTTTTTCTCTAGCAGAGCCACCCCTCTTGGATTTGAGTTTTCAGACTGTGATGACCCTGGTGTCTTTAAAGCTGTTGATGCAGCACTGAAGAAATACAATGAAGACAGTGCAACTGGTAACCAATTTGCTCTATACGTGGTGATGGAAGCCAAGAGAACTGTAAGTAGACTTTGCAAAAAGAAAAATGTTGAAATTGTTCATGTGTTCTGAATCAGCTTATCTCCATCGCGTTTGTAAAGGTGCAAGCATGACAGCACAGTGTTTTAAAAAATCAAAGTGACTTGCACAGTAAGATACTTGTTCCCATGACAAGCAGGGATGTATATTATGTTTTTATCAGCAGAACTCTGTGTGCTGGTGAATTGCTTACTAATGGAAGGAGTAAAGAATAGAAAATTTCTATCACCAACGCAATTTGTCTTACTAGTCCACTCTGTTCTCTTTTCTTTTGTTGGGGATTCTACTCCCTTCCATCATCTGTAAGGTTTTCAGACCAGGGGTAAAACCACACTTATTAAAAAATATGAATGTAATCTTGACTTGGGAAGAGCTGGTGCCACACATAAAAAAGAATCACCTTAAAGTTTGGCAATACTCTGAATTGTTTGTGAATATTATTTGATTGACACCAATTCTAAGTCACAGATCTATCTAAAAGCACTAGGTGGTATTTTAGTCAAATAGGGTGACAGCTAAAATTACAGAAGAAAAAAAGAATGCAACATGATCCTTTGCCTGGAGTCCTTCTGTATAGCCTTAATCTAACAAAAGAGTATTTACCTCGGAGAGGCATACAAAGACAGTATTACCATAATAATGACAAGCATTACTTCACTTGGAAAATAACATTAGCATTTTTTTCTACTGGATTGGATTTTCAGATGTAAACCACAAGAAATCCAGTGTCAGAGAGAATATTTTGCACTCCAAAATCCCAAGACACTTTTACCCAGATAGAAATTGACCTCGGAAAGGAGCCATGCATTGCTAAACACTTACAGCAAACTACCCACATCTCCTGGCACCTGCCCTCTCGTGATTCTGTTTACACACTGGGGAGATTTTAGCATGCGGAGACAGAGACTAAAATCAGAAAACCCTTTATACAATTAATATTAAATAAATGAAAAGTCTCACTGTTCTCACTGAACTGCATACATCCTTAACAACAACCAAATGCAAACATCTCTATATCAGAGCTGTAATACCACCTTCCTTTTGCTGCTGTTCCCAAAGGACAGATAGGAGTTTCAGAATTTTATCTTCAACAATGTTCTATTTTTAAGAATACATATTTATTGCAATTATTATTCACCTTTCCTTCTCTAGATATCCAAGTTTTCTTTTCTTAAAAGATATGAAGTGGAAATCAATTATTACTTTGAATCATTGATCTGATTATGATGTTAAGTAAAAAACAGAGAAAAGGAATCTGCAATTGAAATTTCCTCATATTTGAGATTCTTTTTCTAAAAAGAGTATAGATTTTACTCCTCACTAGTCTCACCATGCTGAATGCATTAATTAAATAGCTGGTTATTACATATTCATGTACATTCATTATTGATAGGGTAATAAAACATAAAAGCTGACTAGTGAAAGACTAAACCTGCCCCAGTTAAAGGCATAGCTGTTCATAACAATAATGAAATAAACTAATAGCAAATAATACAGAATACTTTGTTTACTCACTGAGCTGATTTATTGCAGATTTAGAACACTGTAACAGAGAATGGAATTTGGCTCTTTTTAAGTCCCAGATAGTATAATCTGATGTAGTTCTGTAAAAGTCAATTTCTACCTGCTGAGGATTAAGTCTACTATATTTTTAGAGCCCCTTTTATCCTTGTTACCACCATTATATCAGGTACCTCTACACTTCTTTGTACCTGTAGCAATACACAACAGGAATTGAGAGATAGCAGAATATAATTCTGTGTCTACATCAGTGTAAATCCAGTCTATGCCAACCACATCAGATCAGCCTCGTTTTTCGGTAGCACTAAGGCAAGAATTATCATTTAATTCTCCCAGCAGAGACAGAGAACATTAACTGGCTATTTTAGAATAACCAGTGCTAAACTACAGCAGCTGCCTGTTTGTATTTGAAAAGTCACATTGTGATAGCATTTTTAGTGGCTATAAAAGGTTAGTAACTTCTGACTTTATATCTTCTCTAAATGATGAACCACAAACCTTACAGTGTAATCACTGTCACCTGTAGGCACAGCCCCACTGCTTGGTTTATGGCAAGGAGAAAATGTCCACTACTGATTTACCAACTTCTGAAATACTTCCACTTGCCGGCCCAAACTTTGCTTAACACTTTTTATTTTATCATATGGGATTCCCAAGGCTGCCCTGCCCTGCAGCCCAGCCTTCAATGCCTGTAGAAAACCGCAGGCACTGCCCAAGGCTGTCTCCAGAGCACATCCCTGCTCACCCCTTCCTGGGCAGGCCGGGCAGCTGAAGCTCCCCGGTACCACCGAGCAGAGGCTGTTTGGGCACTGCCAGGCTGCCTGGGGGCTGCTGGCTGCTGGTTCTGGGCTGCCAGGGGAGCTGCACAGAAGGAAAGTGGACAGATCTGGGAGGAGGCCAAGAGAGTGAGAGCGAAGGAGTCAGACACGAGCACAGCCCACGCTGGTAATTACGCTAACTATCCAAGCAGCCACCCAAACTGGCTTTTTTGGCGTACATTTGAATGAGAGTATAAAACCTAACCACGTCTTTTTGGTTCTAAACCCCTTGGTGCTACAAGTTAAAATGAAGGTAGTTGAGCATATTGCATCTGTTATATCAACATATTGTTATTGTAGGTAAGGGCTAAGTAATATAATTAGTTAATATTTGAACTACCAAGATCTGAGAGACCAGCAGCAAACGGGAAACCATACTATAAAATTAAAGGTAACCAATGAATAGTATTTACTTTTTTGAAACCCTTATCTTTTCACTTGATTTATTACTATGCAAATGATGACATATATATTGTTTTAATCCAGGCAGGTCCTGACCCACAGTTCTATGTGAAATACAGAATACTTGAAAGCACTTGTGCCCCTGAGGAAAACAAACCCTGGCAATACTGTCATTACAAAGTATCTGCAGAGGCTGTAAGTATCTGTCTTCTTTACAATTCTCTGTGCAGAAACAGCATAATGACCAGGACTGCAATTGCCTGGGGAAAAATACAGTAGAAGAATTAACTTTTTTAGCTGCGTTGCTTTTGAGAGCTTATATGACTACAGTACAGAAATGTTTACAACTCCAAAGTTAACCATTATAATCCTGAGTTTCCCATTACAGTCCTGAATATATGCAGAAAGGAACAATTCAGTGCTTCGATATGAAGGTTCACAATAAACCCAACACAAGACACGTGCACTGTGAGAGTGTAAGGACTGTAGAACTTCGTATTAATTATGTAAAATGGAAACGTACACAAGCAAATACTGACGTGGAGGCCACTATGGCAGAAAATTTGGCAGAGGGCTTTTGGCAGCGCCAAGCACATCTGGCTCGTGCGACCAGAGAGCACCAGGGAAGGTACAATGGGGGCACGCACTGCAGGGACACTGCACACTCCCAGGGGATGGCACTGCTGTTTCACACTGTGCACAGGAAGGGATGATGATGACAATATAATTTGAAAATTTGTATCTATGTGAAATGCCATGGTCATTGCTGCATATCTTGTACTAGCAGAGAGGAAAATGGATAAATACATAGTTGATGCAGTCTTTATTCACGGGGATGTGTTCTTTTCCATTATTCTGACTGTAAATTCTTTAGTTAATCAATACACATCATACAAATACAAAACAATCATTCAAGTTGTCGGCTCAATTTGTCCTCTACTTTCCTCACAATCCACAAAACTGATTCTTTCTCAGTAACAAAACAGCAAGTTAGACATTACAACAAATATATACATGAACGTCTTCCCCAAACTCAGTTTGCAGCTGTCAGCTGTGTTCGATAGCTAAAGCACTTTATTTTTCTTTAGCAAGTTTCAGACAATTGTTGCCATATGTTTTTGCAGAAAACAGGAGAATGCACAGCTCGAGTTCATATGAATGATGCTGATAAAGCAACTAATGTTTCACAAGACTGCAAAATTTTCTCAGGTATGTAACTATTTGGGACAGCATTCAACAAATACATTGACAAATAAGAATGGAATAAATATAATACTGAGACTTTCAGGTAATTTAAAGGTAGAAGCTCCTTATCATTCTAGTCAGACATTTATAAATAATCTTTTGTAAGCAACTACATGCTAAAGATAAAATTTCACTTCATTGTTATACACATATAGTCTAAGTCAGTGAAGCACAGGCAGTTTCTGCCCAGGGTAATAAAAACCAGCACATGTGTATGTAGTAAGTTTCTTCAAGCACTAGAATTACACCAAGTTAAAATTAGTTTGCTTAAGACCAAAAGCATACCAATAACTTAAGACACTAGATACAACTTGTCACACTTCAACTTTCTGTCCTTACTTCTTTAAGCATAAAATTTTCCCAGGAATTACTAGAAAAAAATTTATATGACAAAATTGCACTTTAATTTTCTCCAAATTAAAAATGACTGAATTACTTCTGTTAAAGTTTACCAAAACAAATATTTACCCCAAACAAGAAAAGAAAAATTTTTCATTTATAAAATAAAAATCTGGCAGTGATATAATTATGTAAAAGACTGATATTTTAGACCTTAACAATAAACAGTACTACATTTTTCACCTATAAGACATTCATATATAAGTATTATATTCACATAGTAATTTCCCTTATTAAAAAGAGATCACATCGTTTTAAAGCTTTGCAACTGAGATCTCTATGCCTGGTGCTCCGAAAGACATAAGCTCACTTTAAAATATTCATCTAACTATTAACTACAGAAATATTCACCCCAATTTCTGAGATGCTTGGCAGCTGGTATTTGGTTTTTGTTCCTAGCTATCTTGTTTAAAGCTGAAATGGCTTTACCTACAGCCAGTGTCCTTCTAGGAACTGCAGTACATAAACTCCATGTTCTGCACTGAACAAATGCTGCATTCGTAAGGCAATGGTGACACCTAGTTGCCAGCAAAAGTTGTGTGAATCCCACAGAGAACCCACGGGAAATTTGCAATTGAATCTTTGCTTAGAAAGCAAAAAACCCCCATACATAAATTAAATGAATCAGGTATTCAGCCTAAGGAACTCATCTCCTCTTACTGAGTTATAGCAGCTCTGAAAAAAAGAATACACATTTGTTCAGTATAGTCCTTATGAAAGTGCTGAGACCACAGCTGGTTTGGAAGTGGGTGTGCTGTTGGTTCATTATTGCCTTTGTGACTACTTACTGAAAACGTGGTCACACTTTTCTGTAAGGTATCTATTTGTCATTACCGAGTCAAAACAACCGATGGTAGAAACACGAAGGGCCAGACTTTGTCCACACCTGACAGGTGAGGGATTTCCCCAGCGTATTGGTACCACACTGTTCAGCCTCTTTGGTGGAACAGTTTGATCTAACTGACCCTGGACTGGTTTCCTGGCTGGTGCAAACTGGCATAATTCCATTTAAGCCAGTTTATGCCAGCTGAAGATCAGGAACACAAATTTTACTTCAATTCCACAGAGACCACATATTGTCCCACTTCCATTCTCAAGCTCACTGACTCGTGAAATTAATTTATGTACTGAACTATAAAATTAATTTATGAAAATCCAATCCATGATTACTAGAAAGGAAAGAGAGTTAATAGGATTAGTAGTAGGAAACAGGAGTTTGATTTTCCCTGTCAAGCTTGTCTATCCACAGTCAATCCAGCTGGTTAAGCCTGAAGGTAGCACCAAGTGGTGACTGGCAGGGACAGCAGAATAGTCCAGCTACAGTCCCTGGGGCACTCGGAGCCACAGCAGCTCACAGCGGTGAGTCAAAACACTCCTGCTGAAGTCCTCATCCTGAAACGTGGTGAGGACAGCAAGCAGCTGCACACTGTGGGTGACCTTTGAGCTCCCCGTGGTTGTAGCCTCCACTGGCTCTTCCGTGGCTGAGTGAGTAAGGTACCTTCCTTAATGGTGTCAAGACGACACGCAACATTTTTCTGCGATTCAGTAATTGCTGGAATGGGGTTCACTGCCAAAACCATGCCTGGACCCTAAAGTCATGGATGGTCCCTGCCACCACAACCAGAGCATGTTCCTAAATACAAAAATGCCTTTGTAGGTCTTGAAACTGGAATACAGGGTTTGCTCATTACGCCAGTTAAAAGCAGGAAAGGTTCTTGCTCACTCCCAGATAGGAGAAATGAAAACCCAAGACTGTTTTTCATGAAGCCATACATTTTTTGGTTTGTTTCTTTTCCAGATGTGTCAAAGATAAGACTTACTGAGGCTCCATGTCTTGGATGCTTTCATCATATATCAAGTGATGGTTCAGAAGTGTCAGAAATTCTGAAAAAAGCCATTCAAAAGTTTAACAAGCACAGTGATGAACCCACCCTTTTTAAACTTGTGGAAATAAAAGAAGCTAAGAGACAGGTTTGTGCATGATTTTTCTCCAAATTTTATCAAAATAACCCAACCCAAAGCAGGTACCTTGTTTGTTTTGTGTATGTTTCTGATATTAAGGTGGCTTATATTTCATACTAAAGCATACAAAATGCATATAGGGTGTAGAGTCTATAAATAATTATCTTCACTTTTTAGGAATCATTAACAGTTCCCGGCTGGATTTTCAGAGCTCTTAACTGAGAGTATACATACTTTTTTCTTTATCTGCAATTGTATCTAACCAGTGTTTAGCACCAGTTTATTTGCATTCAGTGCTGGCACATGCATCCTGTGTCATCTCAGATGCTCCTGGGTTCTTCATCTGGCCTTGCCCTGAGGCTCCAGCAGGAGCAGATCCTTGCTAGGGGCTGAGCCAAAGCTGCCAGCCTGCACAGATGTCTCACATACAGCCTCTCAAACAGCAGCAGGCCTCTCTGTTTTTGCAGGAAACAGGGCCCATTTGTCAGCAGCTGCTATGTGCTATAGGGCAGGTAAAACCCCACACAGAAAAAATGGGTAAGAAAACCAAAAAAACACAACATACCACTTGCTACAAAATTTCTATTCACGGAAATATCTGCTTTGCAAGTAATGACTACTCAGGATGCAGAAATTCTGTGTCATCTGGTATTCCATGCAAGAATTCCTTCCCTGTGAAAGGCTTCCTATGGATTGGTGTGACATCGCTAGAAAGTAAAGTTTCTTATTTGGCTTTTAACTAGTGTACAACTCAACAGCAAACACAGACCCTTTTCTTTGAACTTGTATGTATTTAGTTAGCCAAAAAGCAACTTCTGGTCTCATGTCAGTTTGACTCGTGATTTAAATCAGACTGTCCTCTTTATATTTACTGATGGCAACAATCCTCTTTGCTGAAAGACAAACTTGCACAACATTTAAGCCACATGATAAAATGTTACAGAAAGACTGCAATTCAGCAGCTGGAAAGAGAACCATCATGCCACCTCTGGCAAACAGAGAAAAGTCAGAGCCTTCCAATCGATCTGGGATAGAAAGTTCCTATATTTGATTATTTCTCCTTTTTAATCCAGTGTTACCTGGCCCAACACTATGATACGGAGAGATTTCGTGGGTGAGAAGCAGTAGCCACAGTGAGGAAAATGGAACAGCTTCCTGGAGAGAAAATTTTTAAAAAGGGTTATGAACTTGGACAAAACAGTGTGTGGGGGAAGGTAAAGTCCAGGATAGACACAACTATGGGTAGATGATAAATGCAGAACACTCAACAAAAAATTATGCCAGCAGTATAAAGTTACATTATTCAGATACTGTTTTACTGTGTCCCATGCTCAGGAATGCAGGACTTGCCAGGCTGTATTACTGTAGTCATCTATCTAGACCAGCTTCCTGTCACAGGGAGTAATGAGTAACAGATCTTTGAAGAAAAGTGCAAGAAACCCAGCAGTAGGAGGCTGCAGGCTCGCCAGAAGCGGACACCAAATACAAAATGCACTTCTAACAAAAGCGGGTTTTAGTTTACATTTTGTAATGCAAGGACAAGATTTTTTTTGCTGTCCATGAACACTCTATGGCTTAATGACTGCAAAGTGATTTGATAGATGGAAGGCACTAGATGAGTAGTTTTTCTTTCTTTGCTAATCTGATGTAACAGTTTAGCTTTCAAGTTTACGTTGTTTTACATAATGTATAACCTAAATATCTCTTCCAGGTGGTAGCTGGATGGAATTACATAATAAGATATGAAATTCAGGAGACTAATTGCTCCAAAGACCAATTTTCAGACTTAACTCCAGAATGCAAAATCACTTCTAGAGGTGTAAGTAATCTTCAAAATCTGTTTATCAAGAAAATATCACATTAACAAACAATCATTAAGATCTGACTCAAGAAAATATTTATAGCCTTGCTTGACTTTGGGAACGATGCTTAAATCCAGTCTTATACATAACTATTTATGCAGTTAGGACATCCATGTCTTCTTCTGAATCAGTGACTAAGAGGACCACTGAAAGGTTTACAGATTACTCTACAGAATCCACAGTCTCACCCAAATAATAAGTCCCTTGAGAAGTTTCTATCAAGATATTCAAGGAGTTACTCTTGTACAACCCAAGAAGTGATAATTAAAATTAGCACAATTTCCAGCCTAACACATATTTTCTAAGAAAAGTAAATAGCTGAATTATCACTTAACCCCTACCACAGAACAAATAAGAGAGCTTCAAAAGAAATTTATTAACAAATACACATAATCCAGCTAAACAGTGCTGCAAACCCAGGTACTCCCTCGGCTTCTCTGACCTGGAACTGAAGCAGCTGCACCAAAAATAGATACTTCCTCTCTCAACTGACCTCCCTGAACCAGCTCACGAGGGGATCAGAAAAACGATTTTGCAAACACAAGGCAGAGGGCAGGAATGCAGAGTCACTATGAACAGTGGTGGTAAACGAGAGGGGACAGACTGGCATCTGTTTTAGCTGTTGAGGAAATGCACCATTGAGTGTTACATTCAAGAGCCTCTCCTGTTCAAAAAGTACTCCTTGGTACATCTCAAGAATGTTTCAGAAGTATTGATCAAAAAAGGAAAGAATGACAACACTGGTAAATAACAGAAGCGTGAGAGTCAGACTGGCTGAAGCAAATCCCTCCATTACCCACATGCCCTTAAACCTTAAGCAAGTTACTTAATCTGCTTGAGTCTGAGTTTCCCCAGCTGTCACCTAGAGGTGATGACTTCTGTCACCTCACCTACTGCAGGAGCACTGCCTCACTCACATACTGCTTTGGTCACACAGGGCTTCTGGAATTAGATAATTAGCACTTATCCCCTGAGCTTGCTAATAGATCATTGACAGATATTATAAGAATACCATATTACAAGAATATTCCATACCTTGGAATGACCAAATTCCAAGTAAGTTTTCTGGTACCTTTATTTAGCTCCGTGCTATTAATTTTTAAATGGGAGGACCAGAATTGCACCCTGTGTTCGACACAACATATGAACCACTGAGCTATACTGGGACATTATGTCAGTCCCTTTAACCTGGATAATAAGCCTTACCATTATTCTTCATTAGTTTTTCTAAAATACTACTAAGTCGATTTTTTATCATTACACTTTCAAGTAACTGTCATAGCCCTAAGATCTTGATCCTGAATTTTAAGTCTTCCTTCTTATTATACGGTTAATTGGGTTTCTTTAGTCTTTGATAAAGTATTTCACCAAAACCTTTTTGAAAATCTCTGTATATCAAGAGGTCTCTTTACCCACCTTTGCTGATGCTTTGAAGAACTTTGACAAATCTGCAAAATACAACTTCTGTTTACCATAAAACCTCAGTCTCTCCTGGATGTATTCATTGCCTCTAGTTCTTTTCTTATTACCATTTTTAATCACTAGAATGGTGGAATTGGTTTTAGGCTCTATAACCTTTAAAAAAACCCCAGGATCAATATTTGCTGTCTTCCAGCTTTAAGATATCAAGGCAATTTTAAGCAAGTTATCTACCACAGTTCCTTTAGAAGACCTGAGAAAATACAAGAAACACAGTAACATTTGATTCGATAATTGTGTAATTTTCTTTTTGGTCTTTACAGTTTGAGACAGAAATTCCATGGAGTTCTCCATAAAATATGATTCTGGCTTGTAAACATCCTCTTTTTTTTTTCTGTAATGAACACATACAAATAGAGCATTTGGATTCCCTTTCAGGGTGTTATTTTCTCTGAGTAGTCCTTTAGAACCCTTATTATTTATTTCCTCTGCAGACTGTCTGTCAGACTTCTGGCTTCCAGAGGAAGGAAGGCAGGAAGGAAGGAGGGAAGCAAGGAGGGAAGGAAGGAATTTAAGAAGCATGCTTGACTTATTCTGTTAGCAAGAAGGTATTAGGATGTGAGCTTGTTCATTATTTCTAAATAACAAGGAGCTGTTTTACATTTTTACTCCAGCGTGTAGCTAAATGTGAGGCCAAAGCATTTCAGGATCTTCACGCAGAGATTGTGGATACTGCCAGCAACTGCAAGCTTCCAGGTAGGCTTCCAGGTCTTAGGCACTATCAACTTGGAGAGTTCCACAGTTTTCAATGTCTTTTATTGTTATATATCATTACTTTTTCCTCCAGCCTATTTGGACACAGATACTGCTCCATGTACGAAGTGCTGCATTCTTACCCATTCAGACTAGGTTTTCTTCAACACAAAAATTCATTGCCAATTACATGCACCTCTTGTTTCACTCACATCCGGTCTTTCCATGTGTAGCTGTTCCCTCTCCATATTTTCTGGCTATCCACAACTACCCGCATACAATTCTTGTTTCTACGAGAAAACTGTTGTTAAGTGTCCTGTGTGGCAGTAGGTGCTGAAGTTCTTTTAGATAACCAAGATATGATAATTGCTGATCATATCAAACTCAAATATATTTTGGTTTCATTTCATAGACCCAAATATGAGGAGTTCCAGAAAGCAGGGCTTCATAACTGTTTTTCCCAGCCTTTATCTACATTGAATCTTTTGTTTCTTAGATCTGAAACCTGTTGGTCTCTTTCAGTTGAAGAAACGGTAGTTGCTGCCATTTGCCCAGGTTGTCCAAGGACTATCCCAAATGACAGCCCAGAACTGAAGGAACTACTGAAGGTTTCTATGGAGAAGTACAATTCAGAGAGCAATGATGATTTCTACTATAAAGGTGGAGAAATACGATCAGCGACAGTTCAGGTCGGGATATATCACAGAGATGAGGAACAGACATGACATTATTATTGGCCAGAGCTGAATGTTAGCTAAACTTTGTATTTAGATTTGAAATAATGTGTTTGTCTAAGTGTTGATACATGCGGTAACTGAAATATCCATGCAATTTCTCCTGTAAAATCTAATCCATATTGGCTTGCATTCAAAAATTATTCAAAAATTTTCCATCTCTTGAATTTTATTTTTTTCTTAAAACAAAATGATTTTTAAAGGATGTGAAGAAGGTTGGCTCAGGGTATTTGATTTCTGTGTGTCTACCCTACTTTTTACCTTTGCAACATACCTTAGACTTTTAAAATACAAAATTTTTATTAGACAGGACTACTCCCTTGATCCACCACACCAATACTCTCCATGTTATTTTAGGCAGTGTCCACCCTACGGCTTCGTATGGTCCAAGAAATGAGGCTTCTTAATTTCCCTTAGAAATCTGTTATTTTATATACCGATTGTACTGCTAATAATACTCTAACTAGATTCAGAAAATACATCTGTGCTTAATGTAAGACATACAGATAAGTAGAGCTTGATAAAGGACAAGGAGTCAGGAGGATAATATTGGTCAGCATTTGTATAAGCCTACTTTATTGTCCCAACACATCAAAACAGAAGTTTTGAATAGAATTGAAAATTTGACAGTGGAGTAGTTCAGAAAATACTTGGTCATAACTACTCCTGAGCATGAGGTGTCACTGGAGAAGGCACTAAAAGCACACCAGAATTTTTCCAAATAGCTCATATTATCTTACTGGTAATATCTGTGCCATTTCTTCTTTCAAACCTCTTTCTGACTTTCCCTATCATGACTGACATTAGCATGCATACACCTTTAAAACAGATTTCAGTGAAATAGAATTTCATGTCTTGCCTGATGTCCCTGAAGGAAGATATATTATTTCAAGCGCTGTGAAAAATACTAAGAGAACTCATAGCAGGCACATTCTTGAACCCATGCAGTTTCTCTCTTTAATGCGTTTGGCAAATAGGTTCATTTTCAACTGAGCCCGTTCATCACGCACTTTGTTTTACTCACATTCCACTTTTCTGACATCATATTTGGCTCTCTACAGTGCTATCACTAATGATTTCATCTGTTACTAATGAAATGACTACAGACATTTAATAATTGTGGGCCCAATATTATTCTGACCTTTTCTGTTTCCTTCAGCTTCACTGCTAGAATTTTTGAGAATAGGAACTGGAGTAAATAAGTTACTTGATTAGAAGCAGATAAGTTTACTGCCAAATATTTTAATATTGTTCTTAACATATGTTGGCCCAGTGGTCAGGACTTGCAGAATATAAGTAGTATAAGCTTGTAGAAAATCATCTTTCCTGTGAACCCTTTTCATTAAAATGCTTTGAGTACAGAAAGCCTTCTTGCTAATTTTTCAGGTGGTTGCAGGAAAAAAGTATCGAGTAAAATTCACAGTCTGGAAGACAAACTGCTCTAAGAGTGAGTTTGAAAAACTTAATGAGGACTGTACAGCCACATCAGACAGCGTAAGTAATGATAATGTTGCCAACAGTAATGTTTCTAAAGTACAAATTCATTTTCATCAGAAACAGTAAATGCTTAAGTAAAATCACATCCTGGGTTCTGTTACCTCTTTCAGTAAACGTTTGTTTCAAGAAGAAGGGCAGCTTTCACTGTTTGTAACCCAAGCTAAGAAACCCTGAAACTTAAACTGAGTCTCTCCAGCTGCAGGATCAGTGCTCACTGCAAAACCAAAGGAACTTTCTTTAGATAATAATCAATCAAAGAAAGGAGAGGAGGAGGCTGCTGCCAAATGAAATAGCTGCAATACTCCTGACTCTGTGGACTTGCAGCTAAGGAAAACATGAGACTGGAGTGTTACTTGTGTGCAAAGGAATGACACTTCTGGAGTGTGTGCCATGCTGTTGATAGTGGGAAAATGTGTTCTGGACACTGGAAGGGAATGCTGATAGGGCCAGAAACCATCGGCAAGGGAGTTGTTTGGGGAGAGGGCTTTTATCTTCCATCTCTTTTCCCACCATATGAATAGTGCTTACCTGTGAGATTTTAAAATCTGTTAGTGCAGCAGGCATTAAAAAGAAAAAATAAGCCTTTATTTCAAATTCCCAGTTTTTAGTAGGAGAAATACCATCAACAAAAAATATTTCTTGGGAATATCATGAAGATTAAGCAGTTAGTGCTCCAAAAGTGATGGAGATGAAAAATCCAATTTTCAAGATCCAATCTGAAATCCAAAGTTGAATTAAAGTGTTCACACAGGCATGCTACAACCTTGAAAAGTTAAGCTGTGATGTGTCCCAATACAGAAGTATTCATCACTAACATAGATCTCATAAATATTTGGTTAGGGTTCCAAGGATTTTAAAGTACTATTAAAAAAAAGTTTCTTTTTTGGGCCCAAGTCTCTTCCTTTGTGTCTGAAGTTTTGTTGCCTTAATGTGTTGGTTTTTGTTTTTGTCAACAGGTATCACTATCATGTGAAGCACAAATTCACGTGATCCCATGGCAGGATAAAATCTATCCCCAGGTGAACTGCACTGAAGAACAGCAACTGGTAAGATTCTTATTCATTACCTATCCTCTTAAGCAGACCATAGGACAAAGGCAGTCGATAAATTCTTTATCCATTCCAAATTATCCCATATTTTATACCAAAAATAAAGGAACACAGTTCTTTTAACAGCCTCATTAATGACACACTCTTCTCTCTCACCCTCTAACCTGAACAACCTGTTACATCAAAGCAGTTTCACCACAACGTGAGACAATGGCCAACAAGGTGATGACACAAACAAAGGCACCGGGACAGGGAGAAGTTCTGCCTGTTGGCTGCTCCTCTGCATTGTCAGTTGAGCTGTGAAGTATCAAGCCCCATCAACTCCCTCAAATTACTACTCATACTAGGTTTAAAAGTTGAAATAAAAATGTATTTGCCAACACAATAATTATACCCCACAGATTTCCAAAGCATCTGTGAACCTTTCTGTATTAGTCGAGTGGCACCTGCCACAGCTGTCAGTCTCTGCAGAAGGATCTTCCAATTTCTTCCTACTCAGCTCCACCATGAACAAGTCCTGAATGAAAGTCAGTTTGAAAATCTCAAAATGGAATACAAATATTTTTATTATCAGGTATTTCTGATGATTGCAGGGTTTTTAATAAATGCAGAGACTCCAGTGTGGCACTGAATAAAGACAGATTAATCTGCCCTCATAACTAATAACTTCACTGTGCTCAGCATATTCATTTGTTACATATCAACTAATGTCTCTCCTCTCTATTTTCACTACAATATTTTATCCATATCAATTTTCAAATTTAGCTTCAACCCAAATAACTCTGATTTGCAGCTAGATAATGATCAGAGACTTTGATGGAGAGAAATGAAACTCGTGTTGGACTGTGACTGTACACGAGGTACTCAGCCTTTCTCTTCCAGTTGAACACTGATGAGGGAGCAGAGATGACCTCATAACAACAGAATGTTTGATATTATCAGCTTTAACCTCTGTGTGATATTTCCAGGCAGTATTCTGAAATGCATATGTCAAATATAGAAGTAAAAAATTGAATACTTACATTTCATATAACAAAATGACACAGATCTTCTGTATATTCTGCCATTGATGCTACTCAGAGATGTGTTAACCTTCAGCATAAATTGGTTCCATACACGGGAGTGTAACACTCTAACAATTGCTGGGACATTTAGTCCTAGAATCCAACTGTACTGTTCATAAATTAAAACCAGTACATGTGTTTTGCTCTCTGTAGTATCATTCCTCTCTTACACTGACAAAATTTTAGTGATACAGAAATTTTTCTTTTACACATATAGCTGCTGAAACACTCCAGAGTTATTTGGGAGGATGTTTATGTTTGTATGCTTACCACAGAAGAGAGAATTATTTAGTTTAGATTTTAGTTTAAAAATCTGCTAAATGCTTCACGTACTGCAATGAGCCAGCTTCTGAATTTCCCAAATCTGAAGCAATTGTTCTTTTTCATGTAACAAATGTGGCTATTATTGCAATGTTTTTTAGATGTTCTTTGCAAGAAGGCCTCCTGGATTCACACCTTTCCGGAGCACTATGATGCTAAGCCAGCCAAGTGCAGTTTCATATGCTGATAAAAATGAAGGAGAAAGTCAAAGCCCTAGCACAGGAACAAGGAAAGACGATGGACAGGAACCAGAAGGTGAAGGTGAACCTGAGCATAAACACAGGCATAAGCACAGGCATGAAGTTAAAAAGGATCATAAGAATGACAAAAGGCATAGGCATGAAATTGGTTGTGGGCACAGAAGTGGCCATGGGTGTGGGCATAAAAAACACAGTAAAAAGAATAAACATCGAAACCCCAAATCTTCTGAGGAGTCAGACGAAAGGGGTTTTAATCAAAATGAAACCCTCCATTCAGCCAGTGCTGAAACAGCACTGGAGCTGGTTAGTACAGGGGTTGCAAGGAAGGAAACCAGTAGACCTGTAGAGCCACTAATTCTTCCTGCTACTTCTTTATTTAATGGGTTGCCAGATCGCCCAGACTCTCCTCGCCCCAGATGTCCTGGAAAACCATGGAAACAACTTGTGGGCTTTCCAGCCCCTCCTAGCTTTCCCAGAGAATTCACAAATGAGGATCTCTTGCCTTCTGCAGCAGAAAACATCAATCCAGCTACAGAAAACATCGAGGAAGAGTTGGCTCTTGCAGATGCTTTACCATAATTCAAACATTGTAGGATCCTTTTCAGAAATGTTACATAGAAAATAAGAAGAATACTGCCTTTTGAAATGTATAAAATGCGAAGAGGCAAGAGCTCATATTCTGTTAACTGAAATACTCAAGTAGGTCACCAGCACTTCCAGGGACCTAAGACCATATGGCAATACTGTGTATTTGCATATATTTGCAAATATGTAAATCAGTGTAACTCATCTGCCTCAATTTTCTATAAGCACAAACTGAATCACTGCATCAAATCTTACTGTATTATATTTAAAACAATAGCAGAAAGAAGGTTGCAGATTACATGAAGAGTCTCAACCAAATATGGGTAAAACAGAAGACAATATAGAACAAGGGAGCCTCTCTTAGATACGTGAAATAATTTTTCTCTGATTTACTGGAGTGGATCATTTAAAGAACAAAATAAAACAAAGGAACCTTTTTACCTGGCTTTTTTTTTTTAATGAATCAATCTTGCTACCAGTCTATCACTAGTAGTTGTTCTGTTGGATGAGATAACAGGGACAGCTGAGAGAATCCCAAATAAAGTAGTTTTATTATTCCCTATACATATTAGTTACTCAGAGAAGCACAATGATTGACAGATTTTCATTCAGCAGAGGTGCACAAATACTACAGATCAGATGACAAAATTACAAACACTTGAGACACCTAAAATTTGTGTGCCTTCTTCCATTATTAGGTTGTGCATAATTTTGAGACTGGACTGATATTTCTGTTCTGGGTGTGTTCCAAAGGTTGAGGTTTTGGTACAATGCATTAGCTAAAAAACACCAAATGTTTCTTGCAAAATAAAATGTTTTCCCTCTGTATGGATGCGATAACTTATTCAGCTGAAAAAAACCCCACACAGCAATAAATAAATAAATACTTTAATGCCAGATCAGTTCACCAGTTTGAAATGCTACTTGGTCTTGTAAAGGGTTATTGACAGGGTGAGGTCCTACAAATGGTAACACTTCACCGATTTTGCTGTAAAAGACCACACTACTTGAAACCACAGTGGAAGTGCCCTCTACCACAGCTGCAGGTCTCTGGAGCTGCTCATCTCAGCTGCTAGGATTGCTGTGGCATCAAGACTATTCAACAGCTTGGAATGGGTCCTTCTTTTGTGTGCTGCGCCTCTACAGCCATCACCTCCCTGGTGAGGAAGAACGAGACAGGGGAAGTCTACTCAGAGAATGCAAAAGAGATGGGAACAGGACCAGGAGGTCTTGGCATAACAAGTATAGGATGATCTCCAAAGAGAAGACAGCTACCAAGAAAGGTCAGAAGACACAAAAGTGGAAAGAAGAGAGGCAGGGTGGCATGATACGGTTGGGGTGAGAAGAATAAAAGAAAACAGCAAATTAGTGGCAAAAATTGAAACAGAGTGAACGGGATGGAGAAGTGGGTGAAGGTACCACGGCTGAGGAGCTACAAAAGACAGGAACTCAAAAATGGGGGCAAGAACAAAAATAAAAAGAAAGAGACGGGGTCTCTCTAATTGTGGCAGGATAGTCCCCAGCACATCACAGAATAGAACCCACACTGTCCGAATCTAAGCATTCCCTGACAGTGTGGGCACACCTCCCCTTTTCAATGCCTGGTTCCTTTTTTTCTTATTTCATTAGAAGGGTCGTTAAAACGTATTGAAAAAGTCATGAAATCTAAAATTAAAAACAGTCCCTGTGAGTATAAATTCAGCATGGTTGTGTGCATCTGAATTTTTTTTTTTACACAGCATAATTGGCTGTAGCAGCCATATAGGGATGGATGGAGACAGACAGACAGACAGAGAGATACCAGTCACGACTGGTGATATCAGAACCATTATACTTCCTTTCTTCCTGAAAATAATCATTCAGAAGTCATACAACTTAGCTGGAGCTCCATTTTAAAGAAAGATACAATAATAATAACCCCTGGATCAATCACAAACCAAGCCCAGTCTTTTAAAATTCATTCCTTTCCTTGCAGCATAATATGCAAAGGCTATCTTCTTGTTTTGACAAGAACTAAACTTACAAAGCTACGCAAATGAAAGCCTTGAGAGTTATCTTTAGTTCTCTGCTTCTTTTCTTCTCAATATTTGATTGGTATGATTTTGGCTGTAACTGGAAACTCTTTGTGTATAGTGAATTATTAACAGGAGTATAAGCTCAAAATGGTTTTTCTTTAAATTACAGCAGCCATTTAAGTAATTAATGCAAAATGACAATAAAGAAATAAAGATGCAAATATATGAAAAACAAAGTTTTCTTCCCATTTCCAGTCTCCCTGACCTGAATGAAAAGACAGTCACACTCTTGATGTATTCTCCACACAGAGCACAAATACACAACCACGAGTAGAGAGGCACAGGACTGAGTGGTCGTTTACCACGTGCTATAGTGATGATGTGAGGTTTCATTAATGTTTAATACAAAGATGACAATTTCAACTTGCTTATATAATTTACAAAAGTAATTACTTGACAAAAAAATAATTCTGGAATAAAAATCAGTGTTCTATGTCTAAAAATTTTGAAACAGAATGTTTGGATATTTTTAGAATGGATCATTTCCATTTCTCATTGACCTGTTCTCACAGAAAGTTTCAATTATCACAAGACAGCACTTTCGGATGGAAGAATCTGCTGTGAGAAAGCTCCTGCCCAGGCCTGTTCCAGCTCTGCTGCTGAAGAGCTCTGCAAAACTCCCAGCTTCTCCTCCTGCCGGAATCGCTGGAGCACTTTATCCAGGGACCGCAGAGCTTAACGAGTACTTTCCTCCTTGGCCAGCAGATGGCACATTTTTTGTCACAGGGTTTATGATTGCCAAATTTTGTCAGGTTCGTCATTGCCAGGAATGGTTTAGTAGGCTTAACACTCAGCGTTTCTTCTGGGTGAGTAACACTGTAGCTAAAAACACCCCATCTGTGCAATCTGTTTTAAATATTAAGCTCTAGCAATAGAGCTTCGACGTTTGCCAGTTACTTACTATAAGAAAAGTGTATAAATAACACCCTAAATGTAATTTTGTGAACATAAAAAATAAGAGCTACTCCCGCACAAGAAAAATTGCATTCTTACTGATACAGATAATTGGAACTAGAAGTCTGGGGTATGAAAATATGTCTGAATTAAACCTCTGTTTACTCATACTGCTGACATCTAGAGCCACATGATGGCCATTCTGCAGCTGTCTGAATTTAATGTGCTCCCTCCCTTGCTCATTCCATCTGTGACAATGGGACAAAACATATATATTTTAACTGACCATATGAAAAATTCCTCAGGTTTACTATGGATGGACTATTGGATTTTTGCCATAATTCAGACATGACCTTTTCATCACACTCAGCAGTTCCAATCATCCTCTAGTGCTATGTCCACACAGTGTAAGCCACGGGAGAGAGCTGTGCAAACACCTGACATCAGAACATGTGGAGCATTAATGATGAACACTGCTATTTGATAGGATGTAAGAACCCATTTCTTTCCTTGTTTTCTCAGGTCTCTCAGCCAACAAGATAATTGCTCCCAATTTAGGAATAACAGCTCTGAGGATAAATGAGTCTAAGTGGCTACAGAATTAGAAATGACACTACTACACGGCCATTGTCATATAGGCAGAGCTGTACCAAATCCAATGTACTAATTCCTCAAATATTCTTAAAAATAACAATGGAGACAGATATTTTCAACTCTGTAACCAGCTACTCACCCACAACTCCTAATTCTGCTGTGTTTACAAGACCACATTAGTATAATGCAGCTTCCAGAGTTTTAATTAAGCTTTATGTGCAAGTTCATTTGGCAAAATGTAATTAATAATACAATGTTTCTACTGCATTCTAAAATAAGAGGAAGGGTGTGTTAAGGAGGAAAGAGTGAAGGTTTTTCTAGTTGGGTAAAGCATCTTGCTACAATTGAATACTCGTAGTACTACAGCTCCTGCCATGGTTTCAATCTGCTGCCCAGTGAAAACCCAACCATAACCTTCAAAGGAGTAACTCTTACCAGTATGGAGTAACAGGGATTAGAAACCTCATAGTGATTCTTATCTCTCCTGCCATGCTTACTGATCGTGCTGGTCTGTGGGTTGAAGATCAGGCATTAAAATACTTACCTTACTCAAATTGAGGCACAGAGAATCAGAATTCCCTGCAGAATCCAGTCATGCCAAAGAAGTATATTTGTTTTAAAAATGAAAAGACAAAACATATTTATGAGAGGCACTGTATGAATTTGGCGGATGCCTCTCCACCTTCTACTGGATGCACTTATCACAGGAGCCAAGAGATCACTCGGCTTGAAACAAAAGAAATAGTATAGTGTGAGTGAAAAACAAAGGGAACAAAACAAATTGGACTAAGGCAGAGAATGAACAAGGACTTATTTTTAACTGAAACTTAGATTACTATAAGAAAACTCAAACAGTTGGGGTAGACAAGAATTGAGGATTATTGATTTCAAGTTGGGGAACATAATGCTCATCAACAGAACATCAACAGGAGCTACTGCATGTTTAAAGAAAGACTTTGACCTACATGCCCAAAACACTATAGTTCAGTGCCTTGAAAAATCCACCAGACACATGTAAAGGAACATCGTTTTATTTCTTATTCTAACCCTTAAGCATGTCAGCAGAAGTTAATTTCTTGCCATTTAATCCAACAGAAAAAAAGATGAACGCCATAAAACATTATGAAGAAGTAAATCTACTATAACTGAATTGAATTATCTTCTTTTTATGTGCCAGTTGTTCTACTAGCTGTACACTGACTAAAAGAGTAGTAATGCTCACAAAATTAATAAAAACAAAGGGGTATAAAGGGACATAGCTCAGGCTCTGCAAAAGAAAAAAAATCAGTTCCAGAAGGAATCCAGAATCCAGACTGATCATTTAAGCAGTCTTGTGACTGCTAAACTAAAATCTCCTGTTTGAGTGCAGAAGCCTGATTTTAAATTTTGCTGAGAAGTCTGTGCTCCCATTAACCTTAAATAGCATTATGGGTACTCAGTATTTCAAAAATCAGGCCTTGGAGCACTCAGCCAAAGTGTAGAAAGCTGATATTACTTGGAGTGGTTGAGATGAAGATTGAGCAATGCAACACCTCGAAAAGGTAATTATGGGCAGCATTAGCCATCAAAGTAGCTTTTATATTTTCAGTGTTTTGGGAATTGGTGCAAGTCCTGGCATTAACCACAGCAGCACTAGTGGCTTAGCAGCTTTTTTCCCCAGCCCAAATACAGAGATTAGAGTGTTCGGGCAATGTTTGCCATACTTCCTTATTCTCTTGATCACTCCCACAATATAAACCAGGTGGAAGAAGAAGGCAAACCAAGCATAAACTGTAAGATCACCCCTTTCTTCAGAGTTCAGTACCAACGTGTGGGCAGATTAGTAGATTTACAAACAACTCCTCTGCCTTGTTCAGCTTCACTAAGTTGCTTTTCTATCATAAGACAACCAAGACACCCCTGAAACTTTGACTAAAGTTGATAGATCTGTTGGTTGTAGCTGTCAGTTTGGGATAGGAACAGCATGAATATGAAGGTTATAACGTGAGTGCACTCCACTCAAGACATTTCCGTATCAGGACTACTGTAGCGCTGCTCTTTTTTACTGTAAATACCTGCTAGCCACCATCAATCCATCAATTGGAACCAATAAATATTCATACTACTTGGAAATTTATGAGAATAGCTTGTCATTTAGCAACATTGTGCTTCTGGACACCTGTTTTTGCCAATGAAGAACTATTAAGTCAATCTTAGACTGCAACACTAATTTTCCACTAAATATTTATATAAGGCAACTAAATTTTTGTCTGGATAGGGCCCATCCATTCCTTCTTTAGCAGTTATTCTACAAAGAGGTGTTTATTATACAGTCATACTTGTTTGAATAATCACCTCATGTCTCTGAAGAACCCACTGGCTCAGAAGACCTCCACAAACCTTAACAAGATGTTATCAACCCCGAGTGCACTGGGGACCAAAGTAAATCAAAAAGAATGGGTCTGAAGACTGCAGAAGAACTTTCTGTAGCTTATGAGTTTGACAAAATTAGTCTGAATCACAAAATGAGTCTGGCTAGTAAAAATACACTTGAACATCCAATTCCACATGACAAACCTTGGAAATGGAAACTTATGTATTCATGATTGATATATCTTGCCCAGTGCCATTTGTGACTGGGAAATGCATGAGCTAAAATCCACACAGTCAAAGAATAACAATTTCACAGTGAGAGATGGTAATTCTAAAAATAAAAATCTGAATCCCTAGCATTTACAGCCTGAATTACTGAATTTCAATCATACTACCAGGCTGCTATAGAAAAAAAAATTCACTCTGACCCAAACTGCAAACAGACTCCAGGAGAACAGTCGAACGCTATTTGATAAATGGTGGTAAAGTGCAAAACAAGGAATTGTGAGAAAGGGCTGACCTATCCAAGCACACTCAATAACACAGCAAACAGATGGTTAAGCAATATCAACACAGGAGTATCAACATAGCTAAGACAGTGTTATCATTGCCTCCACAGTTTGTTTTATTCTCGTCAAGGCCCCACCGTGCAAACATGGCAGGTGTGCTGGGTTTGCTGTGCAGGGTACACGGGTTCAGCTGCCTCAGAAACATCCTCATGGCTGAGAGAAGGAGCAGGTGAAGGATAGCAAAAATATGTAACATCATAGACAGATGTAGAAACAGCAGCAGCAGCTATTGCATGAGTCTGTTGCAGATAATTCTGCAGTGATATTGAAGTCTTAGACTAGTACAAAGCTCACCCCATTAAAGAGATCCCACAGAAAGCATGTCTGATGTTGGTTCTATAGTCAGTATTCTTGAGTATCTAATATTAATTTTTATTTATTTATCATACATTTCCACTCGAAAGACATCTACTTGGATAACAGAAGACAAAAGATCATTGATAAAAGGTTGATAACACATCAACATATCCCAACAATCTTACCACAAAAACCATAATTTCACTTGCTTTTTGAAAGGTTTCACAGCATTGCACAGCTGAATGTAACAACTGAGACATTTTAATACATACAAACAGAATTCATCAGCTCAAGATTATGCTGAATTTTTCACCACTACTTTTTCTTCTTGTTTATCTCCCTATTGAGTTTTTTCACAGCTGTCTTTACCCAGGGTAATAACGTTAATGCCAAAGTAGTATCAAAAAGCAGCTACCTTGAAGCAGCAGTGAGTATTTTCTAAAGGAAAAAGTCACTCTTCTTCTCCCTCCTTTCTTTGCAGCATTTCCTCCTGAAAGCATGGGAGTGTGCTTGCTTGCTCATCACTCCTGCTACCCTAAACAACTGAGATAGCTTTGTTCTTCTGCACCAGCAGTTCTGCTCATGAACACTGACACTGAATTTCCTTTTTTAGACAGCAAGGACGCAGACTTTCTTCCTCTTCTCCCTCCCTCTGCCTCGCCTCCCCTCCCCCTTCTACAGTCTTTGCTGTGCCCTCATCTTACCTTCAACAGCACAAGAAATCCATGCTGCAGTTTTTTTCCTCGTTAGCAGCTCTATGGCAACAGCAGTTCTGAGGCAGCAGTCCTTTACAGTTCTCACTTCATTCTCTTTCCTTCTGCATAAAGATACACAGTCTGTTAGCCCAGGAAATCAGCAAAGACAATTCTGACGTGATGTAAATTAGCAAACACAATTCCACAATTATTTAAGAAAAAAGTGTGTTCCTGGGGGTACAAAGTTGTATTCCCAGAAGAGATGAATATTAGCAATGCAAATGAATAATAGTAAAGGAAATCAGAGAACTCCTTTTGGGTAATTAACTGTGAAATCATCTTTGTGATAATTCAGCTTTCTTAGACAGAAAGGTGAAAGAAGAGAATTCTGAGTTTAAGATATACATAGTATCACATCCAAATAAAGTCCTCTAAGAATTTGTCATTGTTTGACTGAGTCTTTATTTGTTATTAGTACATAAATTAAATCAGTTTGTTAAAATCCTGCTGAAATAAAAGCAATAATGGCATACTAAATCTTATAGTCTTGTAACCCACGGAAATGTATATATCAGAATAGATTTAGAAATGGTAACACAAGCTTTAGAGAACAAAAAAGCAACGAAGCAAAAACTACCAGTAATTGGGTAATTACTGAGTACTGTAGTATCTGCCTGCTTCGAAAATAGGATTTTCCTGATTTGTTACTTCGTTACTTTTAAATGAATCAGAAGAATGAGCTACAAATAAATGCTGAATATGACAGCAAAAAAACCAACTACTTCAGACTCAGAAACAATTATTATCAGAAGCTCTTAAATTAAAGCACAAGATAAAGGTACTTTGAATAGATGCACATACATTGTCTTTATATACTGCAAAAAACTGGCAGTAATTTATAATCTAATCACTTTTATCACATGCACGAAATAAATGACTCGATATATTCCTGCAATTCAGCATGAACTCGCATTTCTCTCTCCTGCTGTGTGAAGAACAAAGGTTTCTGGCCAGTGCCAAGTGCTGTGACATGATGGGTTAAAGTGCGTGTCCTCGACTGGCATGAGCAACACCACAGCTACCCCTGGCTGAAGTAAAGGGATCGCCTGCATCCTGTCTGTGCTTGCATCAGTCCATGTCCATGCTTGCTGGAAAAAGTGGAAAACAGGGGCAGGCATTCCTGGGCACAACCTGAGAGGAAATGATTGAATTCCTTACTAATCCAGCACCTCAGATGTTCATTTTTGTCTCATCTGGCAATATTCAGTTGGCATAAAAAAGTAATATAGAATAGCATTCTGGAATGGACTGAAGCACAAACAATTGGGGCTGAGAACTGGCCTACAGAGGCTTCCTAGCACTAAACAGAAGCCCCAAAAAACAGAGCAGTTACATTTAGCAGCTCACTTGGCACTTCACCTTCATGGGCACACATTTCAGACTCAGCCACAATAGGAATATGCATCTCTAACACTGTTAAAGAGAAAAGCCTTGGAATAGTTTCATTTTTCATCCAAAAAAAATCTCAGAAGGATTATGAAAACAAACTAACAAAATGATTAAACAAGTCACAATGTTGATTAATTTTTTAAACTTTTTATAAACTTTTCTCCACATTGAGCTGACTGCTTTGCAGGTTGAAGCATAGCTCACAAAGCAATCAGCTCCAGTTTTAAACAGTTTACAATCTAAGAGATTCTTCAAAGAGAGATGATCATTTTCATTTTACAAAGAGATGAAAGAAGGGCACAAAGCTGAGACTATAGTTTCATCTATAGTTTCACATTGTGCCAGTATCAGCGACAGAAACAAAACTTGGGGAATCTGAGCTATAGTAACCTGAAGAAATTAACAGTCTCAATATTCTTATGCAAAGTAAAGCTCAGTAGGAAACTTTCAGTTTGTAGAAATTAGGATTTACCTTGAGGCCAATACTTCTGGTTACACAGTATATTTTATTAATGACAAAGTATTTAGCTTTATTGTTAACTTTTACATGTTGTAACAAGCTCTATAAACTGCAAAATACTGTTGTGAAGGTTAAAATGCTCTGATAGAGAAGAAACAAGAGAATTCAGTTAATATGCAATGCTGGATATGGACAGAAAGAGCTTCTGTTAGGGAAAAATGAAGTTATTTCTGTGATGTCTTACTACTTAGGGACGTACACATTTGAAATATTTTGACAATAAAGACCTGTAATACACTTGAAGCAAAGCTCTCTGTGCAATGCTGTATCAGTTGATAACACTAGACATTTTGTTGTCACTAATCTGAGATAGGCTCTCCTAACTCACAGCGCTGCACACACACTCTGAAAAGCACAGTGTGCTTGTTCTGACGCCCAAAAGTGTGATTGGGATGGGGAAGGACAGAGTCACACGGCTTGTTGTTGTCACCAGTCAGGACACAGGGCACCTATCAGGGCACACATATCCACAACACACATTAGAGATTATTACTTTTTTTACCACAAACTGGTCCCGTGAATTTACCCCTGTATAAGTCAAAGACCTGCTCGGCCTTTCTGGTGTTTTCATCTTGGGCTTGGTTCACATGCATTACTTCCTCCTACTAAGTACATAACACTCAACTTTTTACCAATGAGGAAAGGTATTCAAATTAAATACAGAGCATAGGTCTGCCTGCAGTGGTTGTTACAAAACGTAACCAACTGAAATCAGCAATTAAAAAACTCAAGTAATATCAGTGGATTGCAAATTTGTATAATCATGAGAATAAATAATGTGCAGAGATGGTTAACCAATAGCAGAAGGAAAAAAGTTTTCTTCAAAATAATGCACAGGCTTATATTCATCTTTCTCTCAGATGTGGAAAAAAATGTTCTTTGCAGATTGTCTCACAGAAACAAAGTACATGCAGTATTTCATGACTTAAAAAAATAAATGTAAGCACAACTGCGTCAGGATGTTGTCATCTGCCACCTGGTTCATCTCTCAGCTTTATTTACTTTTGTAATATAAAGAACAAACTCTACCCTGAAAGCCGTCTGCAATTTCTATCAAGATTTCTAGGCTTCCTTCCATTACTGATCCTCACATTTTTCAAGGATTTGCCCACACATAACTTCTGAGGCAAACACTATCACCCCCACATTACAGAGAAGAAAACTGAAGTGCAAAAAGTGCTCTCGTTCCAATAAAAGTCAATGGCAGGTCTAATAAATATGATCTGCTCAATTTTAGTGCTACAATTCCAGTTTGTGGTCACACTAGGAGTCCTTAACACAACAGAGAACAGAGCTAAGCTGATTCCATGTCCTGGGCTTGATTACAAACCTTGAAAACTTGGAAACAAAGACTCTAATTGCTCAATCAAGAAGAACAGTCAAGACCTAAAACTGTAATTATTGAGTTTTATAGCATGCAGAAGACTGGATGACTACAAAAATCATAGGAAGAAAAGCGTATTTCTGTTTCAAGTATTTGGGTTAAGATTTTATTGTGCCAACATTCTTCTTATTACCAGAATCGTTACTAAAATTACAAGACCACCATAAGTGATTCCATATGACAGTTTTCTTACGTTACACTCATTTAAAGAATTAACAGTAATTTACATACTTCCACTAAGAAATTAAATACTGACTTTCTAGAATTAACCCTAGTTTTTTATCAGAAGACCAACCAAACGCTAACCAAAGTAAAAGGGAAATTTTTCACAAATTTAAAGCTTTGAATGAAACTATACCCACTATAAAAATATGCAGTAATTAAGTTCCCTTAGTTCTTTATTGACCCTCTGAGAGAGGGCTGAGAAACCAAGGTTCCTCTGAGGGCCTAGAGCACTTCTGCTGCTTCCTCTTCAGCAGCAGTTTACAAGAACTGTCCCACTGTATAAAAGAAACACCATCTTCCTTAAAAATTCAGTGAGAACTTCATTATTCCAGAATAAGAAATAAGTAACAAACAACTTCAAACCTCTGAAGCCAGGAAGGTCACTATGAGTCTGAATTTAAACTCCAGACTCTTAGAGGAGATGAATTAATGGATGAATAACCTGAAAGATTAAATTCACACAACTTTGCTGTTTCATTAAAAAAAAACAAAAAAACCAAAAAAACAAAGTAAATTAGTCTAAATAGTTTAACAAATTATTATAATCAAGAAAAATATCTAACTGGGAATGAGAGAATTTAGGCTAAGAACAAAAATTCTGCACAGCTGAAGCAGGAACACTCCTTGGAGACGTGTGCTCCTAGCAATTAGGAAGCACAAGCCACAAACCACCCCACATACATTTCAGACAAGTGAGTCAGCCAGCCAGCAAAAGGCCCCATCCACCCCACATCCTCTGCACAAGCCTGAATATCTTGAATAGACTGAGCATGTGGGACAATTAAATCAACCAAAGCAGTTTAAATCACACTGGCTTTCCATAGTGCTTGGCACCTAAGTAATTTAAGCATCTTTGAATATGTTCCTCATTGGCTTAGTGCACAACTATTCAGTGAGACAGAACTTGGACAGGGAGAGGAAATTCTGGATGTACTTTCAATTCACTCAACAGGGACATCATTGAGATTCCACAACACAAGTTTGACTACAGCTACAAAGACTAGAAATATCTGTCAAAACATAACAAAGTTGTAAAATAACTTTAAAAAAGGATGACAAAGTAAGCCTAGCAGCCCAATGTACTAAAGTCATCATAATGTGCATTTCAGATTACACTGAGGTACTACAGAATACAAAGCCAGCATTCTCAATCCATTAAAAACACTGTATCTTATAAATTCCTATTGTTTAGCTTTTTTATACTGTAATTTCAATGGAATGACCAAAAATGCTTGTTAGCATTAACGACACCCTGACTGCATTTAAATAACAAGCATGGGACTCCAGGAATTTGGACTTTCTTTCTCCCCTGGAGGTTTTCCAGAATCTTTCCTATCCACTCCTACATCTGAGGAAGCAGGATCCTTTGGGACTGATGAACTGAAAACATTACTTCTTGCTAACAACACCCTAACAAACCATCTTGATCCTTAACTGTGAACAAACTCTGTCTGTTTACCATTGCCTTCCTTGCCCTGCTAGTCATGGCAATCAAATAATACACAGTCAGAACTCTGGCACCAGACCTACAAAAGCAGGAAAAGAACTCTGGTATCTTGCAGGTTTCCTGTGAAGTACCTGGCAGTTTCATGGCAAATTCAAATCATGCTATGAGATTTCTAAAAGGACATTTCTGAGATCTCTGAGTGCAAACTGTACCATCGCCTTTGCCAGAATATTGGTGAGCAGGGATTGCTCAACTGGAGCTCAGTTTCAGGAGGTGTCAGCTCCTACTGCTTTCTTTAGATACGTCACTCCTTACTTCAATCTGCATGAATAATCACTGGAAACCCAGCTGCTAAACCAGCTAGTCCATCTGTTACCCCGGTTAATAAATGTGTAATTATGTTCACTCTCACTAAAGAGCTCATGATTCACTGGGATTGTCTTTTTGGGAAACATCTACAGAACTGTATTCGGTATACATACATAAGTGGCTGTGGATCCTATCTTTAGTAGCACAGACATATTATTTAGTGTCTTCTTGGTATCTCTTCTGCCTGATGATAACATGAACTTGGTCCTTGGGGAGCAAGTTTTCAGTTGAGGCTGCTCTGAAACGCTTAATCAGATTTAAAGCCAGGGGACCACAAGAAATCCCAGTGACATTACAAGATTTTTGTCAGTGACAGAATCTGACCTTTTGGTACATCTCAGTTTGATGCTTCATGTTCAGAACACAAATAATTCCAGGCAGAGCATTGCTAACGCTGGCCCAAAAATACACAAAGAAGATATGAAATCACATGAAAAGGTTGTTTGCCCTACTATAACCAAAGAGATATTTCTCAAACATTGTACATGGGTTTTAAAGGGTATAAAATGTAGGATCTTTTCCTCTAGCATAGTCAGGGGTCATTGCTAGTACAAGAAACCTGGATATCTGCTATCTTGTTTCACAAAAAGAGAAGACTGATTCTGTGTTTCCAGCCATTTGCTTGAAGTTTATGAAACAAATTTTTTTTCATCTTTTCATGTGGTGAAAGGAGTCAATGATTTCCGCTGGAGGAAACACTGGGTTCCTTTTCTCATATACCTTAATGTGCAACATCCATACAAATAAATGCCTTTCACGCGGGAACTGATGATTCGTTTCTTAAATCGTAATTTCATTGTTCCAGTCATACAACATTTGAGGCAAATAGAGCATCCGCCAAGGGGCCACTGGACTGAGGAGTGTCGCTGCATTAAAATAACCATGAACGAGAACAAATAACATGACCAAATAATTCCATCAGACTGCCAAACTCTGCCACGACCACGCGACAGCAGATACCAGTATGCTCACAGGCTTTTCTTTATATTTAAGCATCAGGTGAAATCAGAAACGAACAAAATCCTCAGAGACGGGCAAGCTCCTCAATAAAGGCTAGTGATTAGGAGCTCAGGGGACAGGCAACACTGTTTGGCTCTGTAGTTGCCTAACACCAAGAAATCTTGGTATCTAATCAAGAAACTCCCCATTATTTTAGCCAGTAAATAAGAATATCAATTTTAAAAATTGTCCCTCTTAATTGAAGATAACGTAAACATTTTTTCTAGGGTTTTTTGATTTTTTTAAAAAATAGAATGAAGTTTGGCTAAGTGGAGTAAAACAAGATTTGCAGCAAGCTAGAGCAATGAGAACAGTTTCTCCTTCAAGAAAGCCCGGAAAGCCTTGTTACTGGAAAACTGTTGTCAAATCTGAACACTAAAAGTGATCTGAATACACAGGTAATCTGAAATGACACTGATTTCTTTATTGGAAAAGATAAAGTAGATACTTGTTTCTGAGATGCCATTTCAGATCTGTGAAGAATGATGGCTTACCTTCCTGAAATTCCCACGTCTGGAAATCTTTTCCTCTCAGATTTGCAAATCTACTAAGACTAAAATGCAGTACTTGAATAAAAATATTCATCACATCAAATTCAACAGCTTTCTTAATCTTCAAGATACTTTAAAAATATTCAGTAGTGTTATTTCTCCATTTAGACTCAAATCACTTTAGTGGGAAATCTAACTGTGCCAGCCCAAACCTGTGTTCACATTCTTTCTTCAGTCCATCCTGTTTGTTTTACAACCAGAGGTTAATAGTCCACACAAACTGGCATCATTCATGTAAAAGGCCTCTGGCTATTGTTGCGTGTCTATCTGAACTGCAAACACAAGAAATCTGCTCAGTATTTTCTATCTAGCATGGGTGGACAGAACTTGAGAGCATTAGGATGGGCTGACAGTGGAGCTGCATTTATGTAATTTTGCCGGGATTGTGGTAGGTTGTACTATTTCTACAGATAATATTGCCCCAGTAGATGCTACCATAGGAAGACTTAAGGTATATACAGTCTTTGAGAGGTTCCCTTTACGGGTATTCTAGATGGTTCTAGGCAATTTACAGTATTCTAGACAAGTAAATGGTTGAGTTTTTGAAGCACTGCCTCCATTTCTTCATATACAATCACTATGGAAACAGATTGCAAAGTGATACACATAAACCACATAAAGTTGGCACAAAATTATTGCTTACAATTTATATTACTTGCCTCCATAAGAAATACTGATTAATAGATTACTGTGAAACCTGAAAAGAGTACTAAAATGATCGGTATTTTTTCTACCACAGTATGAAAGTGTTGGACATGATCACGGAATCGGTTTGCACAGTAAGAGCTCTCTTAGTGCTTTATTTTGGACTGCACTAACCTTTAAATCATTCTTTTGACAGGTTTTTTCGTGGACACCGCTGTACTGCGACCTGCAGCACATCATAGCATCGTGCTTTCGGCAGTACCCCAAGGACCACCTAACCCGTCTCCTACAAATACTCCTGCATCCCCTTCAGGAATGATCCACTTTTAGCGCCTCGGGACGAGTTTGCGGGATTCAGCCACGGGCCCGCCGGCCTGCACTGGGCGTGAGCCCGGGGCCGAGCAGAGGCGCCTCCATCTGCCCCCCTCGCCACAGGGCCTCTCCGGGAGCTGCCAGCGCTGCCCCTCATGACCAACGCTGCCCGGGCCCGGGAGCGCAGGGGGAGAGCTCGGGCTGTGTTTCGCCTGTCAGGGAGGAGGAG
>VWZT01011096.1:80230-207422 GCA_013397055.1 Pachycephala philippinensis | reverse complement strand
CCCGCCGCGCGCGCTGCCGCGGGAGCGCGCTCTCGGTGCGCCCATGCCCGCGGCATCGGGCCCGGCCCCGGGAGCTGGGGACGGGCTTTTGTAGTGCCCGAGCCACTGAGGAACCGGGGTAGGCGTTTGTCCATTGGCAGAAGCTCAGAGCACCTGCTGGAATGATCTGTCACGGGTCCCGCCGTTTTCGCAGCCGAGGTGTCAGCTCGCTTCTGCGTGGCGGTTGCTCTTGTGCTAACAGCGTGTTCTCTTTCATGGCAGAGACCATGGCGGCCCAGAGGGAATGGAGCCCGATGGTGTCATCGAGGTGAGCACTTACGAACTGACTTGAGAATTTAGTCACTGGTGGATATGGGTATTGGATTTATTATTTTCTGTTTTTTCTTCATTACAGAGCAATTGGAATGAGATTGTTGACAATTTCGATGATATGAATTTAAAAGAATCCCTTCTAAGGGGCATTTATGCTTATGGTTTTGAGAAGCCATCAGCTATTCAGCAGAGAGCTATTATTCCATGCATCAAAGGTATGCAGGCGATTCGTTAATACCAACGTTGCATAATTAGGAAAGCATTGTAAAATGCATATGTTGTTTTATTAGTGTGTAGTAATAACTATTTTTAATCTTCATTGAACAAGTGATATGATGGTACACCATCTTTCGGGACTGACCTGAAATGGAGAGAACTCTTTAGTACTGATCACTTACTTCAAGGGGAATTAAATTAAACTAACATGAATGACCCGTGTGGGAGCAGTAAATGTGTATCCTACTTTTTTTAGGGTATGATGTGATTGCTCAAGCTCAGTCAGGTACTGGCAAGACAGCCACATTTGCTATTTCCATCCTGCAGCAGTTGGAGATTGATCTCAAGGAGTCCCAGGCACTAGTATTGGCCCCTACCAGAGAACTGGCTCAACAGGTATTGATAGTGTAGTTTAAAAAAAAAATCAAACAAAAACCTTGTGTGTTGCATAGGTTTCAGGTTTCACAACTGTGAGACAACGTTACCAGATTTCTGTAATTAAGGGGCTGTAATTAATATCCATTCAGAACCCGTTTTGTGTGAAGTAATGGATACAAACTGGCTTCTGTCCCACAAGTTCTCTGCCTCTTGGAAGAGCTGAGTTGATGCACATGGAGGGTGTGCTGGGGCAGGGGGGCAGGAGCCAGCTGCTGTGCTGTGTGTAAAGGTGGAGGGAGCATCTTCAGCAGAAAAGCAGATGATAATTACTAAAGCACAGTGTTCCGATTGGAAACAAAAAATTTACCTTTTCAGAAGTTATTTGAACTTAACTGCAGTTGTGCAACATGAAAATTGCAGTGCACATTTGGTTACTTAAATGGTTTTGTATTTTTGTATGTTTTCCTGCCAACATAATTGCATGTCTCTTTAACCTTCAAGGCTTGGTATTCTGTTATGCTAAGTGGGTGTGTGGTAACAAAACTTCAAGAACACTTGAATTTTTAAGATAAATGTATCAGTAATGTGAGGTCTTAAAAGTGCAATGCTGAACCAACCTTCAAGTAGAAAACTTACTGTCATTTTCAGCTAGAGTGTACTGAAATGCCAGTGCTATGTGACAGTTCTTCAAAGTTAAACATACTAAATCAGAAAGAAAACAATCAAAAAGCAATGGAATAAGAGCCTTTGACCAGAATGTTATGCCTTTGTTCTATTCTAAAGCTGTTGTTGAGGGTGAGACTTGTTTTGAAACTTGGCTGCTAGTGGTGCCCTTGCAGAGTGTTCACAGAAGAGTGACCAAGTGCTTACCATGCACGCCTGAGCAGCTGAGAGCTTGAGCTCACTTCTGGTGGCTCTGCTTTCAGCTTAGAAATTGTCTCATGGCAGTCACTCAGTCAGCAAGTTCAACCAGTAAGGAGAAAAAAATTACATAAGTGCCTTATGGTTTCTAGTGAGCAACTTGAATTACATGAAGTTGGGCAAAGTCATTGTAGCAGCTCTCAGTTCCAAAAGCTGCATAGTCCTTGGTTGGTGTCTTGGCTTTCAAAGTCCATAAAAGCCAGTGATAATGGGGCTTAAGTTTTATTGTCGTACGAACTACTAATGGAAGGTTCTATTTTAGATTCAGAAGGTAATCCTGGCCCTTGGAGACTACATGGGAGCAACATGCCACGCTTGTATTGGTGGCACAAATGTGCGCAATGAAATGCAGAAACTGCAGGCTGAGGCTCCACACATCGTGGTGGGAACTCCAGGGCGTGTGTTTGATATGTTAAACAGGCGCTACCTTTGTAAGTATAAATCTCACTGTGCTCTTGCTAATAAATTCCCAATGAAGGACTCATACCCACTAACAGCTTTAGTGTATTTGTTGTCACTCCAGAGAGTTGTGCTGGAAAGCTTAGTACTAGAGGAGCATGATGTTTGTAAAGGATTGTGTATTTCTGAAACCTCATGAAATGCTACTCTTTTTCCAATAGCACCAAAATGGATCAAAATGTTTGTTTTGGATGAAGCTGATGAAATGTTGAGCCGTGGATTTAAGGATCAAATTTATGAGATCTTTCAAAAACTAAGCACAAACATCCAGGTAAAAAGCTTTTACATGGTTAAAGTGATGGATGCAGATTTGGTTATAGTGTGGTTAATAACTGAATTGTAGAAATCAAAACTGGTGTACAGGGTATGTGCTAACACAAAGTAATATATTCTAGGTTGTGTTGCTGTCAGCTACAATGCCAATGGATGTGTTGGAAGTGACCAAAAAGTTCATGAGAGATCCCATCCGTATTTTGGTGAAGAAGGAAGAACTGACTCTGGAGGGTATCAAGCAGTTCTACATTAATGTTGAGAGAGAGGTTGGTGTTGGTTATACTTGCTCTGGCAGAAGTTAGGTTCCCTTACCTTCTTGTTAAAGCACTGTGCTAAAATTGCAGAAACCAAGGCTGAGCTTTGGTTTCTGCAGTAATGCTAGTAGAGTAAATGCAAGAAGAAGAAAAACTATGCACTAGATCCAAAAGGACTAGGGTGGACCTCTTTCTTAATGTCCAGTGTCCTGTGTCTGAAGATTTGGTGCAACAATTGCATTGAAAGTTGATAGAAAAACTTGACTTAGTTTCCAGGTTATACTGAATATAATTGTGTGCAAGAGCATGCTTAATTAAATTGTTGTATTTGAGGTTTTTTTATTCCTTGTTCTTGTTATGTACTGAGCTGTCTGTGTCATGGTGCCTTTCCTGCTGGTCTTTGTTTTGCTCAGGAATGGAAGCTGGATACTCTCTGTGATCTGTATGAGACACTGACCATTACACAGGCTGTTATTTTCCTGAATACAAGGAGAAAAGTAGACTGGCTTACAGAGAAAATGCATGCCAGGGACTTCACAGTCTCAGCTCTGGTAAGAATTGCTACTTCCAATCATTTCCTGTATTTACTGGAAAAGAAATGGTGATGAGGGGATATCAGTGAGAAGCAGGAAAGTTATAATGCAGCTGTGCAGTGCTGTATTATCGTTCCCCCTGCTTAAAGTAAAGTGCTTCCTTTCTATCCCTACCTGCTTTGTACCCACAGCAGGTAGGGACGCTGGGTTTCACACATGTGTTTGTTTTTTAAAGGATATTCTGGTTTGGAGCATTGGAACTGTACTAATTGCAACTTTTTAATTCTCCAGCATGGTGACATGGACCAGAAGGAACGGGATGTTATCATGAGAGAGTTTAGATCAGGGTCCAGCCGTGTCCTGATCACTACTGACTTGCTGGTGAGCATTGTCTTACATGAACATGTTCCTGTTACAGCCTTGTCCCAAAAGCTTCATAACTCAGTGATGGTTTTTGTAACCTGAACTGTTGGGAGCTTTTTGGAAGAGCAAAGACCATGCTCCACTGTGGACTGCACAGTTGTAGTTCACAACTAATAATGTGGTTGACAATAGCCTGAGATAGATAAATTTGAAAAAAGCCCCTGACTGACATTAAAGACTTGGTGTTGCTTTGCAGGCTCGTGGCATTGATGTGCAGCAAGTGTCCCTGGTTATCAATTACGACCTGCCGACCAATCGTGAGAATTACATTCACAGGTCAGTTGGCTCTGCCCCCAGTCAGTCCCTGTGCTGTGCTGGATGTGGGCATTGGCACACACCCTCCTCACCTGATCCTGTAGTCCTCACCAAACCAGAGGTGTTCGCATCCATGCAAAAACTGCTCAGAGCTAGCAGGGAATAAAACCACTTGCGGATTGGCTTTAAAAAAAGCCCTGCCTTGCACAGCTGTGGTTCTGAAACGAGGGAGGAGCAGAACTTTTGAACACTTTAAGCAGTGGGAAAACTTAGATGTGTAACAGGTTCAGTGATGGCTGATGAACCTTGGAGGTGTGGGGAGAACACCAGTGACTGAGCTGCCTTTTGTCACGTAGGCTGTGACGTATGAGTGTGACACCGTTACTGGTGCAGCATCTTGTCAGCAGCGTCAGCTTTTGATCTGGGGTTCTGGCTGATCTGGAGTTGCTGCTGCTCAGCGACAAGACAGACCTTACAACTCCAGCAAACGAGTTGTGTAGGGCTGCCTTCACTTGTGGAGGTTCAGCTGTGTCCATGTTGTGTGTGCCATGTTTCCTCTTGGTGGCTTCCTAGTGGGATTCTTCTCTGTGGTGTGTGTCTTCTGGTAGCAATTTGAGTTTGTTTCCCTAGGTTTAGTTAACTACTTCTAGTGACTGTCCCTAAATTAAGTAAACTGTGCTTTGTTACTTGATGTAAAAAAATACAGGAGTCGATAGCAGCAGTTGATGACACAAGATGGTGCTCAGAAACGACGTTGGCGTAATTTAGGACGTGGATTCGTAAGCGGCACAGTTTGAATAAAGAGCGAGTTGGTATTTATTTATTTATTTTGTCATGATTATCCCCTAAGTTTGTGAGCCCTTTCTGTGTATTTAGCTCTTGCTGGCAAGGTGCTCTGTTACGCAGTGTGTAGGAAGGTGGAGCCCATGGTGGATATAAACTGAACCACACGCACTGAGATGTCAGTGACTGATGGGCTTACACAAAATTGTTGAACTTGGATTTTGCTCTCTAAAGAAAACCAAAAAACCCTAAGTTTTCCCACTGGAAACAGTTAGGTTGAATTAAAATTCTGAAATTCAGTGTGCTGTTCCATGTTATTGGATGTAATTGGATTAACTTAGTAACAGTCTGATTGTTAAACAACAGCCTGTCCTCTGTGTGCTCTGTGCTTGGGAGTGGATGCATGAGGGGTGGGTGTGCAGTTGAACTGAGGGGAGGGAGACTGACGTGGGACCTCAGAACACAGCACTAAGCATTAAATAAAGATCTTACTTTGCAGCCAAAGAGTAACCGTGTGTGCCCTGCTGCCTGCCACGGGATGGACCTGCTGTGCTGCTGGCACCAGCTGCTGGTTTTTCCTGACCAGATGTGACTTGGGTGGCAGCTGGTCCTGTTAAGGCAGCAGAGACTGGCCAGTGGCAGATAAGAGCAGCAGTTAATGAATGGATCTTGCAAACATGTGAATCGGATGGGAGAGGTTAACTTGGGTGTAAATGTGTTCTCTTTTTGTGCAGAATTGGCCGGGGTGGCCGTTTTGGCAGAAAAGGTGTGGCTATCAATTTTGTCACTGAAGAGGACAAGAGGATCCTGCGAGACATTGAGACTTTCTACAATACTACAGTGGAGGAGATGCCGATGAATGTGGCTGATCTCATTTAATCCCCGGGATGAGGTGGTTGTGAATCCAGTGCTCGCTGTTGCTGAATAGGCGATTCACAACGCGCATTGTGCTTCTTTCTTTGGGGATATATTGAATCTTGTCTCAATGCTCATTACGGATCAGAAATACAGATTTTTGATAAGAGAAGCGACTTTGTGTCGTGAGCTCTTGTGGGGAAAGCCATTGGCTTTGTCCACTTTAGGGTTAGACTGTTGGGGTTGGGTGGAAAGTCATGGGGTCTGTAAATTTTTTCTTTATTAGAAATTTATTTCCTAGTTCCATAGAAGTGGTTGTATTAGATGTTCTTTATCATTTAATAATTTACTTATGGACTAAAAGATATAAGTGCTGTATAAAGTCAGCCAATTATGTTAAACTAGCCTACCTTCCTTTATTGTATGTACTTACACCTCAGATGAAATTGGAAAGGCCTTTCAAAATCTCTAAACTTTTATAAGAGCATTAAAATTCATTTTTGTTTCATATGTATTTATTCAATAAAGTATTTAATTAGTGGTAAGTGTGATCTGGACCCTGTTGCTAAGCCCCAGCAAGCAAGCAATCATACTATTGTCTTAGTTAGGGTTAAACCCAGTAAAATTTGCCATATTGCACATGTCTTAATGAAGTTTGAATGTTCAATAAAATACTTCTATATTCACTTAAATTGTAAATAGTTGCTTCTTGGGTTGAGGGGAGGGTGGCAGCAACCTTCTCTCTCTCAGGATGGGATCTGAAAGTGGCAACTGCCGCTGCCTTGTGCTTGTGCCCAGAGCTCCTGTACTTCAGTCACTAATTGTAGGTTTGGTTCTGGACTAGTACAGGGTGAGCTTCCAGTGCCAGTGTGTCCCTGGTGACAGCTCTGGGGTGCTGGACCCATGTCCTTTACACAAACCCCCTTTCATCAGAGTAGAAAAAGGCTCACTTAATAATTGGTGCTCGCTTGATGAAAAAGCTCTGCACTGCATCATTTGTGCTTAATACCTGTCTAAGAGCACCTTTTTTTTTTCCCCCAAACCATTCAGGAGGGTGGGAAAGGTGGTCAAAACAGTCTCTCTAAAGGGGTATGTCCCAAAGATTCTCAACCACTGAGAGCTCTGTTCATCCAGGTCACAGCTTTAAAGGGGTTTATGAGCAAGAATGGAGTGAGATGACAGGAAATCTAAGTGACATCTTCAGAACATGACCTACCCTTTGCTGTTTTTCATGGATAGCTTGAACGGAACAAAAGTTGCAGTGTGTTTACTAGTTAAGTGGTTTTTGCCATGTGTGTAACCCTAAAGGATCAGATACAAGATGGAGGAGGCACGGGCTGTGCTCCCTCAGGAGCTGGGTTCAGCCTGAAGCTGTGTTCTTATAGGGATGTGATCATTTTGCTAAGTCAGTCTATGCAAAGCCAATATAGGCTAAAAGGAACAACATCCCTTCTGCCTCTCCTCTGCTTGCAGCTGATGAAGACTTGTATGGCTATGCTCACTTTAGATACGTTTGTTTCCAGGTGTAAGTGCACAACAATGAACTGCACAGTAGGAGCATTACTGACCCCTCTGCTCTTCACCCAGTGTAAAAAAATTTAATCAAATATTCCAGCCTGAGGTTTTCCAACTGCAGTGCAGTCCTTTTATTGCAAAAAACAGTACAAAAGTACACAGGTCCCTGCTCTGAGAGCCCCAGCCACCCCTGGAACAAAGGGCTGCTGGAGGAGTCAGGTGTTCTGTGTGAGCTGCTGCATCACAAGGGCACAGAGACTCATCAGCTGCAAGAATTCATCAGCACCGTCTGCCAGGCATTTGTCCACTTCCTGCAGACAGAACAGACAAGGGAAAACCCTCTAAAATGGTGATGCTCAAGGCAGCTGTGTCTTGGGGTACAGCGGAGAACAAGGAGTTTGCCAGCTGTTTTCTTAATCGGCAGGGATTTCTCCAGCAGTAACATCACACCCCCTCCAACTGGGCTGGGAACAATGAGCTCTCCAGCCTCCAGCTCAGCTACAGGAGGCCACCACATGACACTTCCATCCACTAAGGGATGTGGCACTGGCCCTGCAAGCCCCTGCCATGAGCATCACTGCAGAGCATCCACAGCACCTGCCTGGCTGCAGTGACTTCAGCAAAACCTCCACCCCAGCTGGCTTTCCTTTTTCATCAAAATGGAGAAAGTTAGTGAACTTTTTCTTTTTTGGAAAGACATATTCTATGCACCTGAACAAAAACTTGCATTTTGCAGCTCCTAACTCTTTTTTAAAGTGCTGACTTATTCTCATCTTAATTTTCCCTCCCACATTATATTAAAAAAACCCAAAACAACCAAACCCACAAACCTCTCGATCAAATCCACTAGAATAACATAATATGGATAATAATTCGCTTAACTAGATTTCAATTCCTTCTCATGAAATTTCTCAGGACGAAAGTTTACATTCTACCAGGAAACATTCAGAACAAAAAAATCAAATCATCATGTACTTCTTGGGAGAGACTGCAAACAAAAATTAATCTGTGGAGATTAATGCGTTTTGGTTTTTTAAACTCAAGCTAGACTTACTGCAAGCTTCTCAACTATGGCAGATTTCTGCTTGTCGCTGTAATCTTCGCTCTCCACAACCGTGTCATGCAGCTGGTTTACAAGTTGAGCAACAGCAAACCCCTCATTGATGAGA
The DNA here is from genome assembly GCA_013397055.1 of Pachycephala philippinensis. NCBI lineage: Eukaryota > Metazoa > Chordata > Aves > Passeriformes > Pachycephala > Pachycephala philippinensis. Next base: position 199,076 of record VWZT01011096.1, on the reverse strand, counting down.
TTCTGCACATGGAGAGAGGAAAACGGAAGTAATTCAGCAGCAGAAACAGCACAAACCGGAAAAACAATCTGTCTGAACTGAGAGACTTCACTACAATTTAGTATGGAACTGTACATTTTAGAGGACAATTGAGTAGCTTGTGTACAGCCCTGCACCATGTCCTGCCTGACAGTGACCCAGTGTGAGCACCTCAGAAAGGCTGCACGAGCAAGGCAGGCACAGAGCAGTAGTTCTGTCCAAATGTTCTTCCAGCTTCTGACAATTTACATCTTGGAAATTTTACGAGACATTTAAAACATTTAACAACCTCCACTGAACCTGTCCAATCCTATTCTAAAATTAGGAGGGCTTGGCATCCTCAGCATCATGTGGCAGTTTCACAGCCTTCACATTTTAAAGGGCTACCTACTTATGATTTATTTTCTTCATCTGGTCATTGCTAGTCTCAGGCATTGAGAGACCTGTAAGGCCAAAGCTTTTTAAATAAAATAAAACCCATGGCAATTAAAGATAGCTTTTTAAAAAGTTCAGTAGTGCTTGGTTACAAAAACATCAAGTGCTGAGAACAGTGATCAGTGAAGCCACTTAGGGAGAGAAGTTTATGAAAATAGAAATAGAGTTGGTGCAACCTTATTTTTCTGTTCAGCCGAAGAGCTCTACATGCCATCAGTTTAACCCAGCAGAAAGCCAGAGTCAGATTGGTAGGGAAATTTATTTGCAACTTGGACAGCTCTGACTCAGAAGGGAAAGACTGGAGTCCTAACTGGTAAAAGAGACTTCCCAAAGGTGCATCCAAACTGACTGAGGCCAAAGATTCCTCTGTTGTAGCGTGGGAACAAAGGTACTCACAGGGCCGTGACTGAGAGAAAGGCTAAGCACTAAGAGAACTCTACCTTTGCCAGTGTTTCCAGTTTCTCAAAGGAACCACTCTGGCAGCCCAACAGCAGTTCATCAATTGTTTCTTTGGGGATCACCTGTAACAAGAAGTGACATTTCTTAATTTCAACTTTGTAAACTTAAAATCAGTGTTGATGCTTACAGTAACAGATACAAACTGTTTGTGGCAGAGGCCATTTCAGGATTCATTCCTCTACACACCCAACCACTTCAAGCAAGTATATGAGACGGACTAAATATCTTTTAAAAGTGAGAGCTAGGCTGTGAGATGTGTCCTATACTGGTGATATTAAAACAAAAACTCTATCATGACAATAGACTGTCAAAGTCACCTTCCTAAATCCAACACACAAGAGCTTATTCAGGACACTGACTAAGAGGAGGACATACTCCAACAGTTAGAGCAGCCAATGCTTTCTGAACCATTCTACATCTAAACAACACAGCAAATTGGTTTTATTTCCAGTGACACACCAACGACATCCAAAAAAAGCCCAATGCAACAAGATCAGACAATAAATCAGAAGGAAAAAAGTTGACAGATGCCATTATGTCACTCTGTGCAGGGAAGAGCTGCCCATTTCCCCCTTCACTCATTGTCATTCCTGTCAGTTGAGTGCCTGCACAGTTTGGTTTCAAAGCTTCTTTATTAATCTTTTGTACTAAGGTCACTCTGGGGTCACAGAAGTTGTATATGACCAAGAACTTCAAGTTTTTATGAGATGTAAAGTTGGGTTCTTTGCTTTAAACAAGCATTATTCAGACAATAATGGAACTTCATGCTTCTCTTTCCTATCATTACAGTCAATTGCTGCCAGGTTTCAGATGTCTGATATCTATTCAGATGCCAGCTGGTTTACAGATACACAAAACTGAACAATGACTTCACTGGGAAAATTGTTTAAAATTGTTCCGTAAAACTCGGCACAGTAGCAATTGCCTCTGGTTTAATCAAAGTGAGAAGCTCCCAACCCCTAGAATTAGCTATGATGGCAGCACCTTCATGGCAAGTGTGTCCATCATTAAAGCCCATTTATTTTTCAGCTCCTCAACTCCTAATCTCACATTTCCTTCTTCAGGGGTGTTTTGCTGTGTAGGAACACCTTCACACAAATTTTATTAAACGCATTTTGTCTTAGGTTTCTCCTGTGCCTCTCAGTATTATCCATGTCATTCTGGAACAAACCACTGCTGTTTCATTAAAAAGCAGGATCCACACAGATCCTTGTCACTGTCACTGTGAACATCAAGCTGAAAATGAGCTGCTACTGAAAGTCATTTCCCTGTGGTGCTTCCAAACCAATATTGCAATGGCCTATACTTACACACATAGAAAAGTACCAAAAAGGTGTTCTCATCTACTCTCCCACAAAAGGAAACACATTTTGCATTTATGGGCAGACTATTTCAACTGCAGTTTGAACTGTAAGACTGTTTTACAGTTTTCCATGATGTACCAAAGAAGTTGCTAGAAACCTGCTATGTAATAAGTGTACAGAATCAGGCAGTCTTTAAAAGTCTGGTGGACAGTGTATGATTACCATGCTGCAATCCTAGTGAGTATAGAATAATTTTTTAACCGAACTTTGAGCAACGGTAGGTAGAGGTACCAAAAATGCTTTTCAGAGTAATTACAGGAGAAACTGTAAGGCACAGCTTACCCCAGCAATTTCAGTGATTATCTTCTCTGTGATCTCCTTCCCACCCATTAGGCGAGTGGCACTTTGAAGAAAAGTAATTGCTTTTCTTAAGTCCCCTTCTGACACTTTCACAAGGTACGATACTGCCTGAAAAATAATGTCAGAAAGTGCTAAGTTAAATGTTCACTGTTAATTAAAATCCAGTACACTTTTTCACCAGTTATTTTAAAACATCAAGTAGTGCCTAAAGCAGATTGTCAGAGCCAAGCACAATACACAAGTTACAAAGCAACCTCTCTACTAAAACAAATGTGTGCTGGCAGTTTCAGAAAGAAGCATGGTTTAATGCCAGTACACCCAGCAGAGAACAAAAAGCCCTACAGTTTGGCTTCAGTTTTCTCTGGTGGACATTTCTCTGGTTTTAGGACGACTTAAAATTCATCTCGTCTATGGAAGGAGAATAAATGAGTTTATGTATTTTATTTCATACAGCTGAACAGCCTGGAAAAGTATGCTGACTTGGCCTCTTTTGCTGCCATGCAATTATGCACTGGATTAAGCAGTAAATCATGGCAACCACGAAGTTACCTCATTACTGATTTTCACATGTTCCTTCTCAGAAACATCCAACAGCCTCTGCTGTTGGATACTGTCCAACAAAGGCTTGAAGCGGAATTTGGAGCATCGAGATGTCAAAGGTTCAATTATTCTGAAAGAAAGGAAGGAGAGTGGTAAATGAATGCATGGGTCAAGTTCTCACAGACAAAGCTATAAAGGCAGAAAGGGTTTAAAATACCTTAAGGTTTAAATAACCCTAAAACTGCAACACTGTAAAAAAAGTGAGATCTAAGTATTGTTTCAGGCTTGCATGCACATAGTGACATCTCTGTTAACTGAAAACTATGAAAATAAGATATCAACTTTTAAGCAGGGGAAAAATAAAAGAGACTACAGACCAGACAGCAAATCCAAACAAGCAACAAATTCCAGGTACCTGCTGATGTAGTTACAAATAAGACAAAAACGTGTTGTTTTAGATTCTTTTTCCATTGTGCGTCTTAAGGCTGCCTGGGCTGCTGAAGTCATAGAGTCTGCTTCATCCAGGATCACAATTTTAAAAGGAGGACACATTTTACCACTGAAAAATTAGAAATCTGTTATTCAGCAGACATGCAATGTATAGACCAAGGGAAAAAAACTCAACAAAAAACAGAAACAGAAAAATCAGTGCAAATAGCAAGTAATGTTTTACTTAAGGATGTATCCTTGATAAATAGAACAGATTGAGAGGTTCAATCTTTTAAAATTTATTTTTACATTAAAGATTAATATTTGTAATAAAGGGGGGGAATGAGTTCCCAAAGAAAGACCAGCACTTGAATACTACAAAAGTCCTGTAAAATGCATACTCTTACTCTAAGTTTCTTCTTTTAACACCTCATGTAGCTCTTCTTTTTACAGGCTTCTCAATTCCCTAAACTCCCAAGAATACTGCAACAGACTGATTTCAGTACACAAAATCAGTTCTTGCCAGGCAGTCTTGGCATGCAGTTTCTTCCTCCTACTTTCCACAGTTCATACACACGGCCTGACCTGCACTGGGCTTCTCATCACCTAACACCACAATCCTTCTAGAAACCAACACCCATGTTGTAGAAATTCCTGCAGATTAGAAGGACTAGGGAAGTAACTTCCAGCACAATTTACCCAAAGAAATTTTTTTTTATGCTAGTTGGACAACATCTGCAAAGGCAACAACATGTGACCAAACCCAGAAGTCTTGATCTTGTGGAGTTTTCCCTGTCTGCCTCCAATGCTAACAGCACCAGTAAAAATCCTCCTGGGTATTCAAACCCCAATGTGAAATTCCATGAAGTAAAAGCTCAGCCAAAGCACTGTGTGTTGCCAACTTCCGGGCAGTGCTGACCCATCATTTATATTAGAAACAAAAACAACCGCATGCTTTGTCCTAAGCAGGAGGGGTTTGATCCAGCACTTACTCTGAACGGCTTCCAGATGCCGTTAGCTGAGCAAAAGCCTTCACTTTTTCCCGAATCACTTGTATCCCACGCTCATCAGAAGCATTTAACTCAAGGACTCTTTGCCGGAATAAATCAGGCCTGCAAAATTTTTATTACAACATGTTAGCTGCTAACCCTTGTAATGATATGTTATAAAATATAACAACAACCCTTCTGGCTGTTTTGAATGGCAGGGATTATTTTTATCAGCATTACTAAATAACATTGTTAGAAGACAGTTAAGTTGAGATTGTAAAATGTTAAGTATGAATTTCCATGAGCTGTTTTTAGAATCTCCTCCCAGGCTACAGAAAACAATGAAGTATAAAATTGCATCAGTTAACCAGGAAAAAAAAAGTAGGAAGTTGGCTTTGTAAGTTCACTATATTATATGCCTTTTTACTTATATGCCGTGAGCAATGTGAAATAACAAGTGAAATGCCACAATACAGTCACTAGCAGTACTACCAGAATGAAATATGCATGAAGTATAAGGCATGCAGTATTTACCTGCAGTACTATACTCCATTTAAAGAAACAAACCAACAACTAATACACTGGATTTTAAATCCCGGGAATTAAAATGGACTCACAATGTGGAGTTGTCTTCCTACTACTGAAGTAGAAGTGATTCTCTCCAAAAAACAGTGAGTCAAAGATTAAAGATGACAAATGGGATGGGAGGAGGTATTAAATTCAGCATTACATTTGATCATAACATCAAACCACCTTCTTATCCACTTTTTGCTTATAGATAACTGAGTTCACTACTCAAAAACTTCTAAGTGTTACAAGTTAATGAATGTATACATGCTGAATTTTAGTCTGAGTCCCAGTACTACTTTACAATTCAATAGTGCATAACAGAGAGATTACAATTCAGACATTTTATGAAGCACTTTGAGATCTATGTGTAGCTAACAACTTACTAAGTAAACCATAAAAATTGGAATTCCTTTACAAAGTTCAGTAAGGCATACGCAAGCCATATTCTTTCCATACTCTCTGTTAGGGGGTGACATGGCTGCTAATATGAAGTCTATACTGCTAACAGGAATCAGTGACTTGTGACAGGACAAATGAGAAAGAAACTTTATGTGAGAGCTGAATTAGAATATGAAGATATTCCTGAAGAAGTGCTGGGAACTACCTAAGAGCAGGCAATGACCAGAGGCACTTCATCACATGATTAGGAGACATGTGACAGTTGATTACACTGAAGCAACTTGATTCCAGCTTACCCAAACAGTTCTCTAGCAGCTGCTAAAATAGTGGAAGTCTTTCCAGTTCCAGGTGGGCCATAAAACAACAGATTGGGAAGCTGAAACAGCAAGGCACCGTTTGTAAGAAAAGCAAATTTAAAAAATCCACAAACAGGAAAACCTACTGACAACCTGAGCACCTAACAGAACAGAAACTATCTACTCCTCACAGTAAATAATATCAAGTCTTTCACTTCCAGGTCTCTAAAGGAGGACTAACAGTTGCTGTTTATAGCACAGCATGAGCAAGTGTTATTGGTGGCACCATCCCATGTCCTGTCAAAACTGATATTCCAATCTATATCTATTTTTATATATACACTCCAGGGCACGTCTGAGATCACTAAAGCCTACAGAAGTTACTGTTCTGATTAAAGTGACACCCAAATTTATCCAAGAATGGCCTTAAGCAGCCTGGATAATACCAGCAGTGCAGATGAAACCATCCTTTGCTTTCTCAGCTCCCCAGGCTGCTGAGGATTGTCCAGCCATGCTGAGGATTCTGTGCTGCCACCAACTGCACTGCAGCAAGCACAGGGCAGCTCCTGAACGCCAGAGTGCAGCGAGGGCAGCGCAGGCACAGCCCGACAGCGACCAGGAGACAGTCCCAACAACTCACTGCACTGCGCAGCCCTGGCAAATTCCTACACCCATCCAAGGGGTTTTCAAGGGAGACCACTGGCATTTCTTAGAGAAATTAGATTAATTGATCTTTAAAATAATTTAATTAATGACCTCGGCATGAAAAATATGACTGCATTAAGGAAATATGCCAACACGGGAAGATCAAAGCAGCGCAGCAAAGACTGCAGTAATAATTATAGGATGACATTTAGCAGCACAAAGCTAAAATATCTCTCAATTTGAGAATATAACTAAGTATCTGCTAGATATCTGAAATTCATTAGATGGAATAAAATATAAGCTGGTTTTGCTTTGTCTGTCAGAGGAGCAGTATAAGCCTGTGTAACATGGTGGTCCTAACTGCACTTTTAACACAGATGTAAATTATTAACACTAAAAGGTAATTAGCTGCACACAGTTCAGGTCATCCTTAGACAAGGATGATGAATCCAAAGTGGGAAAAGTGATTAAAGGAGTGAAAAGCCTGCCTTATGAGAAGAGACTTTCTGAAGACTTTGATTTAGTTAGCTCAGCAAAACAAAAGCTGAGAGGGAGTATGACTGATCTCCATAAATACATCTGAGGAACACAAAGAACAAGGCTGGCATAAACCAAATTTGTATAAGCCATGACTGAATTTTGGGAGAAATCAAGAAGCTTTCCAGTTGATATGGGAATGATAGTTTTTTATATTACTATTTCAAGCAATCACTTTTATAAATTATCACTTCAAAACTGCTGTCTTTGACAATAGAGGATGTTCCACTTCCACATTCTTAAAACAAGAATCCAAAAGTTTCCTCCAACCGATAGCAAGAAGACAAACCTCTCAGTCTGACTTGATTTCTAGCCCTTAATAAGCATTCTATTTTTAAAGAGTCAACTAAAATTAGAGTAGAGAATTCTATGCTGAATATAGCATGTAATGCAGACAGAATGGGAACAGCAAAACCATCCAAAGAGCAGAGAAAAATGCAGGAGTACACAACCCATAATCAGAAAATGAAATAGAGACTATCAGTTTGGTAACAAACATCCCATTTTAACAACTAAGACAAGACACAGAGTACAGACTCAACTGTGTAGGTACCCTAAAAGTAGAGATGAAGTTCATTTATTTACTAGAAATTGATTGAAGATTGAAATTCTAAGTTTTGCCTGCTCTTTCTGCCCAATAGTTGTTGCTTGTTTCCCTAACTGCTAATAAGAAAACGGCATCCCCTAACATTAACTACTAGTATTATCCCCCTCTATCTTTTATGACAGCTCCAGAGAGATGAAAAGTGTACTGAATGACAGCTGAAAATTCACCAATCTCCATGCTAGGTTAGCACACTGCTAGGGTAGATGTTTGTGAGCAGATGCATAATTTCATGCCTCTGTGCTAATTCACAAACTACTTTTCCTCAAAAAAAGCACAAACAGGTAAAAAGTTTTAATTAGAATCTGTTTTCTGATTCCATTACAGCCTGAGTTTATCACTGTTTCTGTTTCAACCTCATTTATGCTGGTTTCTCACTGAAGTATTTACACCACTTTTAACCAAGCACAGCCTAATCCTTTATGTAACTGTGGCAGTATTTTTAAATAAACTGCAACCTGATCTGGTTATCCATTTTTCCATGCTTGCCAGGACTAAGCAGGATACCTGCAGGCATCACTCTGCTCATGGGGAAGCTACCACATACAGTGCAGATCTCAGCTGCTTTTCCAGAAGTTTCAGTACAAGTGTAGATGCAAATTGCAATGATAATATTACACGAACTCTCAGTTGTTAAGGTATCATGAGGCAAATGAAAACTGAAGAATACTGTGACTGACCATTTTCAGTTTCTTTGCCAAAAAACAACAACAAATCAACAGTCCTGGCAGACAGAAATCGACTTCTCCAGTTCAAACCCCCTGGGACTCTGCTCTCCCCAGTTTATAACAGGATGATGCGTGCTCTTACAGAGCGAGGTGTACAACCCAGAGGGAGTTACAAGTCTTGTATTAGTTATAGGGAGGTACAAGTCCTGCTCCATTTAGCAGCTCCCAAATCAAGGCCCACAAATACAGGCCAATCGACAGAGGACTGACTCTCCATTTCCAACACTATGGTTTAAATAAAGCACATTACTCAAACCTACAGCATTGTCACAGCTGTTTCTTTGATCTTAGCAGATCTCCAAGCTCAGTAAGAACCTCTGCAGTAATGTGTCCTTACTTCACTTACACTTCAGAGTTTCAATTACACTTTTGCCTTTTTGACAGAATGAGTCCTTTCAAGAAAATAATAAAAATGTCTACATTTTTTAAAAAAGGAAGTATTTTAAAGTACTTGCATGATTTTGTTTTCATATGCCTTGCTGAGTTTGGGTAGCTATGGCAAAATACAGAGCCTCTAACCATAAGCAGAAGTTATAATTTGTCTTTTCAACTCAGGAGGCCAAAAGTCAACACAAGTGTACTAGGCTCAGAATCCAAGAAACACTGCTGACCCACAAGCTGTAGGGTTTTAAATAACTGTTGCTCAAAATAGAACTTCCCAACCCATCACCTAAGCAATGTTACACAACTGATATGTCCAGACAGAATAGGTGGCAGCAGCTCGTTTCTCCTTCGCTGTTAACAGTTCCTTCCTAATTACCTCAACTCTATAAATACTGTCATCCAGCAGCATTGCTGTTGAAACACAGATTTCTGGGGTACAACATTACCTGACAAGGTCACATTACAAGAGCATTCTCAAAGCAGATTGAACATGGAGACAGGAACTAAAGAAAGAAATGCAAATCTTTCGCAGTTGTGTCGTACCAGTTTGATACTGGCTTCATACACTCAAACAAATAAAGTACTTCTGCTTTTGCAAGCTTTAATTATTATTTTCAGAGAGAAACAGACCCATATTACTGCAGAGCAAACCAAAACTGCAGCCCATGAAAACAGAACCAGCTTTTGAAGCACAAGTGTGACCATCCTAGGTGAGGAGGAAAAAAAGTCTCAGTATGTACAAAGGATGGAATTGTTCAGATTTGGAAAAAAAGCACAGCCATCTCTTGGCTATGTACTTTATTTCTCTCTTCAGCCCCTTCACCTCTACCTCAGCTGCTTTGGAAGAAATAACCATCATACATACAAAAAATTTACTAAACTTTTATCCAAAAGCAAATGCAAGAGTAAACAAATGCAACTGCAAATGCTCTGCTCATCTTCACTCTTCAGTCACACAAGCCAACCCCACGACTGCCATACTTAGGTATTTAAAGCCAAAGAGACTTAATTGGACACTTTAACCCAAAAAGTTTGGGAATCGCTATCCAAGCAGCAGACCTGGCACTTATAAATTAAATTTCCCTCATTAGCCAAAACTTTTAGCGTTTAGCAGTTTCACAGAAGCACTGATAGATTACTAGAAATGTTTCTGAATGACTGGCAATCCAGACCTGTCTATGAAAGAAAAACTTTCTCCTCTTGCCTTAAACATGAATGTCACAAGTACTAGCGGAATAGCAGTGTGGAGACAAAAGCTTTTCCAGATTTCAAACTATTAACAAGAAGTTTAACATGTGAGCTTTCCAAGAAAAATTGCAAACTGCATCATGGAACTGACAATTTTACAGTGTTTGGAGGACTGGAAATATAAGAAGCTTTACACATATATCACAACAGGATATATCACACAGGATGTATCACAAGGAAGTCACTCAGCTTGTTCGTGAAATACCACTGTAAAAATGATCATTGCTGAGTTGGAAACTAGAAATTTTTGTTACCACTCAAGTGTCTGTCTAAAAATGCTGATTAGGTAGATGTTGTCATTACACTCACATCAGCACCTTCCAGGGACTTCTTCAGCACAGCTACAACTTCATCCTGGAAGGCAACTTCATCCACGTTTTTGGGACGACTAAATGAAAATACATTAAATATGATTTATTAGCTAACAAAGTTTCATAGGAAAGCTGAAATTGAGAAAAACATTTCCCCTTCTGATTACATCAGGTACTGAAGAATTACAGTGAACTTAGTTGAAATCAAAATCATAACAGGAAGTCTAATGCCTCTGGCGTGTATTACTGAAGTGATCTAACTCCTCAAGAAGCTGTTCGTCTTTTTCTGTTGTACACACCTGTCTGAGGTGTTTTTAAAAGCAGAACTGCAGTATTTTACCACTTTGTGATAAAGGTTTCTCAAAAACCACAAAGCATTAAGTGCACTTACGCACCAAAACACAGCGATGAAACAGCACTGCTTGACGTGGCCAAGAGGTATTTTCTGCTCAGTACCAGCCACAAGGGCACTTACAGTAGCTCAGGGTCCTGGATCTCCCCCATAACAAGAAAAGTTAAGCTGTTCTCCCTGGTGGGGACACCCACACCTGCGACCCCCTTTTGCTATGCACCGACTACCTCTCTACATCCCCCCAGAGCCACCCTCCCCTCTCATGGCCAGCGACCCCACTGCCCCAGAGCACCCCTTACTATTTCTCCACCCAGGGGATGGGTTTGGTCCTCTTGCCCTCCCCGCTGCTCCCGGCCGCACTCTTTTCCTTGGCAGCGACGGGCTTGGTGCTGATAGAGGCCGGGCCCTTGAGGAAGGCCTGCATGGCTGCGGCTGTGCCGGGCGGTGCCGGGCTGTGCCGGGCCCCCCTCACGGCCCCGTCGGCCTCAGAGCCCCCAGGCCCCGCCGGCGCTTCCCGCCAACCCGCCCGCGCGCGGGGACGGGGCCGCTTCCGCCCGCCGGGAGCCAATCACAGAGCGCGGTGCTGCCGGGGAGGGGGCGGGCACTGACGTCACGCGGCGCGCGCTCCTGCACCTGAAGGGGCGGGGTGAGGGTGCGCAGCGCGCGCAGAGGGCGCGAAGCGGGCGGTGCCTCAGGACGGGTGCGCGCAGCCGCCTCACAAATGCGCCTTTCCCAACGTGAAATACAGAACAAAAGCATCCCACCCCCTCAAAAGAACAAGCACTGTACGAGAGCAAGCGGAGGAGGGATCTCTCTGTACGGTGGGACCTCTTGCGATCCTGAGGCAGGGCCTGCTCCCTTCCCCTGACGGCTGAGGTGCCGCTGCGGACTCTGGAAGCGCCCCCGAGTGAAGTGAAACCCAGGAGAGCCTGAGGCTGGCCGGAGCCTGTCCTGGGACAGACATTTGCGGCTTTATGGGTGTCGGTGCTCAGACCGGCTCCGGCCCTCGCTGCTGCCGTGCGAGCAGCTCCCCCAGGTGTGCAGGCTCAGGGTTATTGGTGCTGGAGTGAAGTGGGAGTGAATCCTTTGTGTTTTCTCATTATTTCTAATGACATCCATTACAGCAAAGCCAGGGAAAAAAAATTGAGTGTGATTGATATGACAGATCCCTTTAAATGATGAAAAAACATCCTGGTAGATGTGGCAGTCGTGACGAATGCCCACGTTTCCATGTGCTGGGTGGCTGTAGCTTATGTTTCCAATTACACACCAGGTTTGTGGATAAAAAAACTGAAGTATTTCTGCTCCCAGCAGCTGGGTATTGTGTGGCTGCAGATGTTCTGCTTTTCTGTTTTCCCTTGGCTACTCCTGGGCACGAGACACAGACAGAGTGGCCTGGGAAGCTGCAGTTGTGATCCCCCAGAATAGAGCCTGTGGAAGTGAAGCGACTGGAAATGGTCTCTATGGCAACAGATGAACAGCCTTTGGAAAAGGAGATGTGGGAAAAAATGTATGCTGAAAATACATAAATCTGTCAGTGAGTCAAACCTGTAATACTCGTCTGGGCAATTTAAAATAAGTTGTTTCCTCTCTTCTGGCATTCTTCTACTGAAGAATGAAATCCAGATTGTAGCTTTAGCAAGAAATGCCCACACATATAATTACTGAAGTTGTTTTGTTCTAGATGAAAATGAAATTATTTTTTTTTCCCCCACTGTGATTATATTTGGTACTTCCAAGTCATGGTAACAAATGTTTTCTGAAACCAGTTTCTTTCTGAAACTGTATAAAGCTTTGCTATCTTTTTGAAGCTTCATTCTATTAATTGGTCTCTATTCAATCCACTCTCCTTAATGGGGCCACCTCAAAGGTACCAAGCATTTTGTCAACTCTATATGAGCCTGAGGTTCAATTCAGCAGTGGAATTTCCCTTCTGCTACATTAACTGAACTTCATAACACAACTTTTAGTTTCTTTACCTTAAGAAAAGTTTAAAATTCCAGAAAGGAATAATGAAGCCCAACCTTCTCTCTCTTGCTCCCTGTTTTTTTCTCTCTCTCCCTCATATATAGAAGGACTGAAAATTATACTTTCTCTATTCTGTTGAATTGCATTCACTCACCATCTTACAGTCCAACAGATCAAATTCAGACAGTTACTACGTCCTTTCATTTGCTTCTCTCTAGCATTTTCCGTGAGAAAGATTGTGTTTTACACCAGCCTAGTCAGTGCTCCTTGAGCTGACCTAAATGGGGACCCTTCCCAGTTGCTGTGGTTTAACCCCAGCCAGCAACTGAATCCATGCAGTCCTCTCTTACTTCCCCTGTCTCCCCAATGGGACTGGGAGGAAAATCAGAAAAAAAAGTAAAACTTGTGGGTTGAGATAAGAACAGTTTAATAATTGAAACAAAGTAAAATATAATTGTCGAGGTACACTGGGGCAACATAGCTCCAGATATTGCCTTACACCGGGCAAACACAGTTTGCAGTATAACATTGCGGCACCATCTGCAGTAATCACGCATGGGAAGAGCTACAGCGGCTCACCGACCTTACGGGCAAGAGCTACAGCAGCTCACCATCCCTCTTAGAGGCACGGTCACCCATAAAGCAGTCCAATCCCAGACTTGCTTGGGCAAGAGCTACAGCGGCTCACCGTCCTTCCCAGAGGCACGGTCGCCCAAGGCAGTCCAATCCTGGATTTACATGCGTAGGCTACTCACGGCTCTCCTGGGCACACCCCCGCCCAGGGATTACACGCCGGCTGGCTTTTCCACTTCCCCCAAGTGGATTGCAGTCCGTGAAGCTCATACTGTCGGAGGCTTCCAGAGCTTCTAAAGCTCAGCCAGTTATCACCGCGATACATACAAACACAGGCACCAGATGTCGGAAATCAAAAAGTCCAGCATGGCGTAGGGTGGCAGGCATCCACAGGCACCAGCTCAGCATCCACCCAGTCAGCTCCAACTCAGCTTGGTATCTGCTGTTCTTGTGATCCTAGAGCACAGCCCTTTATACCCATCATCCCTTGGGCTACTCATGTGCTTCTTGTTATAGGAATCACCACACCTGCATTCAATGCTGGCCTTCCATGAGGCCAAGGCTGCCTACAGCCTACTCTTGTAACCCCACATATACTAATTTAATAATACTGAAGACAACAAGAAAAATAGCAATAATAATTGTAATGTAAAGGAGAGACTGAGAAATAAGACCCCAGACAAGTGATTCACACAAAGGTGACCGATGCCCAGCCCATCCCTGAGCAGTGATCAGCCCCTCCTGGCCAACTCCCCCTGTTTATACCCTAGGCAAGACATTCTATGGTATGAAATATCCCTTTGGCCAGTTCAGGTCAGCTGGTCCAGCCATGCTCCCTCCTGGTATTTTGTGCACCTACTCAGTAGCAGAATATGGGACACTGTAAAACTTTGACTTAGGGTAAGCACTACTTGGCTAAAACCAAAGCATCAGTTTCACATCAGCATTATACTCATACTGAATCCAAAACACAGCACCATACCAGCTTCTGAGAAGAAAACCAACTCTATCCCAGCTGAAACCAGGACACCAGTCTTATGTCAGCCATTTGCAGATGTACAGCCACAGAATGAGGGTTCAAGAGCTCACCTGACAGAAAACCAATGTGTCAGGGGCTAGTGACAGTAGCAGGGCAGGAGAATTGATTAGGGGGAGGACATTTGCCTTTATAAGTTACTCTGCCTGCTGCCCTGGAGACCTGGCCATGCCTCCATCAATCTAGACCTTCAGTCAGTTGACATGAAAGCTTCCTAGGAGATCAGCTCAGGGTTTTTTATGATGCTGAAAGTGGACAAGTGGCTTCCTTAAAATAAACTACATAGAGTTCATAAAAGTAAACTGGGCCTAAAAATTACAGAATCACTTCTGTTCAACAGCTTTGTCGAATATCCAGGCTTTGTTTTAAAAGAGGAAAGAATTGAAAGAAATGAATGCAATAAAAACAGGCATATGGGTTTTTGTAAAAAATTAACAGCAAACATTTATCTCCTAACTTTCAGCATTGGAAGACTTCTGTCAGAATTACGTAAGCAACACAGAGCAGACTGGCACTGGCAGTTTTCATTGTCCAAGCTGCATAAACAAGAGAAGGTTCAAAGCAAGATGGCAAGAATTTTGAATGTATCAATGGACTTTTTTTCCCCTAAGATACAATAACTAGGACAGCATTTGTCTCAGCTCAGGTAACTGTGGGTTATGATCGCTGTAGAAAAAAAATCAGGGCTAAGGTGGATACTGCAAATAGGAAAGTATCCATTCATTTTTAAGATGCAGGAATCAGAGGCCTGAAACTGAAGTATCAAGATTCAGATTTAAAACCAAAAGAAGTAGCTTTTTTCACACAATGCATATTTAAATTGCAAGTCTTGTTGCCACTGAACTTTATGGCCATCAAAATTATAAGTAGATTAAAAAAAAAAAAGATACAGATTCCTGAAGAAATAGAGTATTAAATATTATCAGTTATATGCAGACTTAAGCTCAGGAAGTCCCTGAACTAGAGATCACTGAAATCTGACAGGGAAATACTGGAGAGGGATAATCTCTTTAAGTGGCCTGTTTCATGCACTCTTTCCTAAGGGTATATTAATGGTCCTGTTCACAGATGGGCCACTGCCCCAGCCTGTATCAGGACAGTTGTTCTGGGGCACAGAAGGTGAATGATTGATGTAAATGATGGTGACAAAAATGTTTATGATGGGGATGGAAGACAGGGAGAGGAGCAGAGAACTTTTCTAAAACTATTGTCCTGTCTTCAGTGGCCTCTTTTTCTTTAGAATGGATTTTACAAGCAGCTGCACTCATTTTCAAGTAGTTGAAACAGTATATGAGGCAAAGCAGGTCAGGCTTTGCAGAGCTTAGGCGAGAGGCTAAGTGTGAGGGTAGAGCCTCAGGCGTTGCCAGGGGAGCTGTGTGTGGAGAAAAGGTGTTCCTGCAAGTTTTGGCAGAGGAGCCCAGATTTGTCACAGGAGCTGACCGAGAGGCCGGTGGAAAGCTGAGAACAGCAGAGAAGCACTAGCACTGTGACCCTCTTAAAAGCCAAGCAAAAGCACTGTTGACTGAAGTGTTCCAAATAGAATAAAAGTAAGAAAACTTAAAATATGGAGTGCTGTTTTCCTTTACTATGTGACTGATATTCCAGAAAGGAAGCAGCACTCTGTGTGCCTTCTTTGTGTGTGAATCAAAGAGGTATCTGACTCACTCAGTAGAACAGTTTCTTCTACTAATGGAAATGTGCTGCAGCTCTGAGGTACTGCCATAGCCAGTCAGAAGTGGTGACAGTGTAATTACCTTTCCCAATTGTGCCAAAAGTGTTTTGTTCTTCCCAGCAAGTAATAGAAGCCCCAGCCTTTGATAGAGGGATCAGACAGTCTAGAGACAAAAGTTAAAGGAGGAAGAGGTATGATACCAAAGTACCTTGTTTTCAAAGGAAGACATTTGATAAAGGGTTTCTAAACTTCTCTGTTACTCCATCAGCCTGCCTATTTTTCTGCTATGGAAATGTCTTCAGATGCACTCTGTACACCAGAATGTTGTAATCTTGTTGTGGAAGGAGATTTTTGTGAAAAACTAAAAGATGGGAGAGCTTGTAAAGGTTATGTAGGACTGGGGAAATGTTAATAAACAAGACAGTGAAGAAGACAGGCTAGTTTCATGGATGGATCTCATTTTGATTATCAACAACCCTTCAGGCTCAGTTGGCTAAGTGTTTTTTAGTGACAGAAGAAAGATGTATAGCTATATAAGATGAGAAAGAAGAAAATATCTTTTTTTTTTTTTTTTTCCTGTGAGAGTTTCTCCTTATATCTGGTCAGGCCATAGAGTCTTTTAAACACTTTTTGTTTGCAGTGTGCAATTTACTGCTTATTAAAATTGCTTACAATGCTTTGGCCTCAGCTGTTTGATTCAGGATCTAATAAACAGCTGGTGATTTGTCAGGCTGTCACTCTATGGAAAAATCAAATTCTTTTGCCTGTTGGCCATCATCTTAATAGTGGAACCATGGTGTTTGCACAGCCCCTGATCCTGCTTTCAGTGAGATCCCTGCCTGGAATGTAAATCATCATCCTCTGTACCTCTACCACATGTTTACCAGCAAGGGCTTTTATCCTTCAGAGGGGAAGTCAGTATTTGTTGTAAAAGTACTGGCTCAATTTCACAAAAAAAATCCCAGCAGTGGAAATTGTTACCATCCCATCGATGGACTAAGTTGCTTCAGCATCTTTCAACCCTTCCTCAGGTGACAGATACAGGGCTTTCATTTCTCTCTGTCTCCACGAGATCCCTAAAGTCCAGGCTCGTATTTTTTCCCTTTCTCAACTTGGGTCTTTGGATCACCTGTGCTTTTGCAATATTTTTGACTTGGTTCTTTCCCCCCTGGCTCTTCCATTTGGGAATTTGTAATGGCAATATACATAATGAAAAGCAGCCTTTTTTTAATGCAGGCACCACTGAATCTTGGCAGTGTAAAAAAATCATCCTCTAACTGGTAAAACTAATGGAGTTTGCTATCCCATGGCTGTGTCCTGCACCCCAAACCTTCCCACCAAAATTTCCCCCTTTTGTTTATTATCACTCACATCATAAGGGGGGGACAGCACCCTCAACTTGGACTGAATCCCATTTAGCCTTGGACTGATCTGATGTAACCCACCCCACAATTTAAGCTGGGCAGGGGGCAGCCATGATTAATTAGTGAGTCCCTACTGCATCCTTTCCCCTTTCAGGCTTTGTGCACCTTGCTGATTTTCAGTGAAGCTGTGAGAACTAATTCGTCTCTCCTGAACTGGATTGCGATTGACCAACAGGTTCAAAAGCTACTGAAGGTGTGCTGGAAAGCTGGAAAGCAGATTAACGTAGCAAGAACAAAGAATTAGAGAAAAGGGATCTTAAAATAGCAAATGTCCACAAGTCTGCAGTTACTGATGCTGAATAACAATGTTGGTATAAGAGCATATGGTCTTAAAATAGCTGAGAATTGATCTAGCTAGAAATTAGACAAAGGCTCTTAGTTATCCTCGATGTTCTTGAACAGCCTTGCTGTAGGAGTAGTGAGAGCAAACCATCTACTCTGCTTTTTAGTGTTTATTTCATTTATGAATGGGCTTATACAGTGCCTGTGCCTGCAGGAAAAAAAAAAGAAAAAGAAAAACAAAAAAATTTGTGAAGTGTCTGGAAACAGGATGACTTTTCTGGTGCCATGTTCCTACCTGCCATCTGTGACCCTCCAAGAGCATAATAAAGCATCCCAGATCTTTCCAATCCCTCAAAAAATTATTGCTAGATGTCAGTCTACTTCCCACATACTTTTTTTTTCCCAATGATGGCATCTCTTCCCTGGTTGAGGGAATCCTTTTAACATCAGTCAAGGTCTCTGCAGTTTGACCTTTACTGCCCAGATGGGCAGCAAAATTGGATCTCAGAAAAAAATGGCTTTTGCTTTAATCCCAAGATGTTGGCAGGTGGGTGGCTCTGAAGTCATCCTTCTCATGTTTTCAGACAGATTTGCTGTTAAACTAACTGAACAGAAGTATGCAAGGAACCTCTCGGCATAGTTGCTCGGTCATCCCAAAATGAGGACAACAGCACAGACACTCAGACTGGCTTGTAGGTCAGCCAGCTGATTATAGGATTTTCCCTTCACAGAGGTAGATAAACCTTTTTGCAACACCAGGACAGCCACACTAACTGTGTTGTAAGATCTGATGAGCCCACAGGGGTATTTTACAGCTCCAGCTTTGGGCATACATGTTGCCAGGTTCTTTGGCATGCATGGAAAGGTGGACTTAAGCAAAATTCTGTGGATGGGTAGGGATCTGGAGTTAAGAGTTGAATTAATTCTGTGGGAATAGCGCAGATCTTGCAGGCAGCTGCACCCTTCTGTATTTTATTTCTTCCATTTTAGCTGTGTAATAAGTTGTCCTTCTTTCCAGAATCACCTTGCGTGGAGTTTCAGGTAGGCTTCCAAGGGTGAGAAGCAAAGAGAGATGGATGGAGACATACAAGGCTCTGGCTTGTCCTGCCCTTTCTCAGTTCCTTGCCTGCCTTACTCTCCCTCTCCTAGGATCCCAGCTGGGATCTGTAGCTGGAAGGGTTGATGAAGCTTTCCCCTTGTTCCGTTGCCCCATGGCAGGCACGCATCCGGGCAAGGCTCAGCTGTGTCGCAGGCGCCCAGGGGCAGCTGCTCCCCGCAGACCTGCTCTGGCCACTGAAGGCCACCTGCGCCTGCCAGCCCCCGGGCACAGCTGAACTCCGTGGCCGTGAGCGCAGGTGAGCCCTGCCCAACACCCACGGCTGATTAACTCACCCTGCTTGCACGCGTGCGGCTGGAGAGGGTCCTGTGGGCTCAGCCAGGATCCCAGGGACCCTGTCCGTGCAGGTGGGGCAACAAAGTCTGGCCACAACACACCTAAAAAGCTCAGTGCCCCCCTCCCCCTCCATGGAAGCGGTGGCCCCGCAGGCAGGGGCTTCTACGAGGGAGTGGGAGGAGGGTCTCCGGGGACATTGCGGGGTTCCACTCAACGACAGCCTGCAAGGCACTCGGGCCCCAGGGGCCGAGGGGGAGCACCGGAGGCTGGGAGCGTCTTGTTCTCCACTCCCAGGCACGCTGCTGAAGGGAGCGTCGCAGAGCAGCTGCGGCTGTTAGCGCTCTCCTGCCAGCTCCACTCCTCCCGATGCCATTCCTACCTCCAGGATTTTTCCCTGACTCGCAGCATCACCATCCAAAAGTCTCCCTGGAGGAAGGTATCTGCTTGCTGGTTTGTCTCTTTATCCTTCGCCTCATCCGCGGGAGAAGAGAGAAAAAAAGCCATAAGCAATCAACTCTCCTGCTTTTATATTTCCCCCCTCCTGCTCCCTTCCTTCTCTCAAGGGGGGTAAAATCCCCGCCTGGAAGGAGCTTTTCAACGTCCATGCATGGATGGCAGCAAATTGGAAGAGGTGAGCAGCCGAGAGAAGATGTGAGAGCTGGAAGGGCCGTGCCGTGGGAGTGGTCCCTGCTTTGTGTGAGGCAGTGAGTGTGCAGCCTCCCACTCTGGGTGCATCTTTTTTTGGATGCTGTGTAGTTCCCTGTGTGAAATGCTTTTTTGGCTAAAAGAAGAAGAGATGTCACATCAGGAGCTCACCCAGCGACTGACTACGGTTATCACCCATGTGGGTAAGGCATCTTTATTTTTCTTCTTACTACATTTGTGTGGATTCAGGGGCCCTGTTCCCCCAGGAGGTGCTGCTGCCTTTGTGTGATAATATCACACCTGTGTGTGAAATAGGAGCCATCAGCAGACTGCGAATCCCTGGCTTAGGGCAATTAGACGGCCTTTTATTGATGGTTTGTTTTTCAAGCATGTTTTCTCTGAAAAGCAGAAACAGTGAGAGCAGCGTGTCCTACCTGTGAAGTGATCTGTGTAAAATACCCGAGCACAGTCGTTGCAGGGAGGTGGTGGAGAAAAGGGGGTGGTGGGAGGATGCTGGAGCAACGGCAGCGCTAATGTGCTGTGCATTTGCTTGTGATACTGGAATAGCAGCCCATTCTCAGAGAATTTTTACGTGGCCTTTGCTGTTTCAGGATTTCTGGAGGGTGCTAGGACAGGATCTCAAAAGCTTTTCTCTCTGTCAGGCTTGATTTTACTGTTTCTAACATTCAAATGCCAGTGAATACAGGTGAGGCCCTGTGCTATGCACTGACATCCCTATGCATCTGAGCTGGATACCCACCTGCTGGCACTGAGGACTGAACGACCAGGAACTGAGGAACCTGAAACTAGCAAGACAGTAGGAGATGCTGGTGATTAAAATACCAGCTGAGAAAAGCTTTTGTGACCCTTTTTTGTTACCTACAGATTGCAGCTGTGTTGCATCACATAAAGAGAACATTTTTAGTTGAATTGCATAGGGACAAATTTTATAGCTGTCAGTGTTTGCAATGGATTGTGTGCTGTGAATGCCAACGATGTTGTACAGGTTCCTGAAATGCCTTTGTCACTGACTTTGCTCAATCTGTATGTGAAACAGAGTGTGACCAAAATTTGGCTTTTAGAGAATATGTAAGTAAGATTTTAGACCAACATTATTCTTTGGTTTGATATTAGCTATAGCAGCTGAACTAAGTTTAAGAGAGCAAATGCAATCAGTATCTTGCCTAAAGAAATAGCACAAAAGCAGATTTAAACTCAATAAAATATTTAAGACCAGGCCCCATCTCTCCAAAATCTTTTCCAGGATAACCTCAGCATGAGCTTGGTATGGGAGAGAGAGAGTATGATTGCCAGGAGAGCTTGCAGCAGCAGCCTCTTTGACCCAGTAATGCCAACATGAATTGCTTTGCAATTGTGCAAATTCAGATTGACATGAAGTCACATGGATTCACTTTTTCTTAATGAAGATTTGGGATTCAACAGGAGGCATGTTTCTTCTTTTTTGGAAGAGTATTTCAGGAGAGCCAAAAAGATTTGTGTATCTTCTGGTTTTCTTGTTAAACTCAATGCAGGTCCCTATCATCCATATTGAGGACTCTCCTTGATATCAGGAGGGATTTGTTAGAGGTAACATAGCATTATGTTACCTACTGTGTAATTATACTAATAGGAAGTCATTCTGTACACTAGGAATGATGCGCCTTTCCCCTGTTCCCTGCTAAATAAGAGAGGTTTCTGGGTCATGAGGCTGATGCTAGAGTCTTACTGGTTTCCTGGATGTCAACCAGCAGGTCAGTCCTTGGGAGAGGAGCGACGGTCACAGATCTTCCTGTTCCACACAGAGGCAAGAGTCTAGGTGATCAGCTTCCATCAGGGAAGGATAATCCCACCATTTCTCCAGCCATTTGAGACTACAAATCAGACCCTACCTGTGGAGTCTGCCTGCCTTTTTGTAGGCAGAGTTCATTTTTTATTGAATCATGTAACTGGCAAAAATAGTTATACAAAAATGGAAGAAAATAACATTAAAACATTTGTTATTGGCTGAAGGAAGAACATTTCTTCCAAACCCATGATGATGATGCACCATGTTTATGAATCACATGTTGTAACATGGATGCCTTAGCTGAATCAGCAGTAGCTTATAGGAAGAGTAAGTCGTGGGAAGCTGCAGGGGTCTCTTGTAAGTTCAGTGGGAATCTTTACAGTTCAAGCAAGTGAAAGGACTCTCAGCCTTAGCAAACTGGCCATGTATGACCTTTATAGTGTTTACTATTTTTACAACTATCACTCTCATATTGCCACGTGGAGTGGTGGGATTCAGACTCTCCAGAATGTAGCCAGCTCTTGGTTGGGAGCACAGCTCCCAGCTCACCCAAGAGCAGGATGGAAGAAATTTATTCACAACATTTGCAAAATGCCAACAAGAACTTTATGGGAGTGTTAAAAAGAAGGACCTTTATATTTTCAATAAAACCTTTATGGGATCATTTTGGGTTGTGTGAAGTAATGACACACCATTTTATTTTTAATGTGTCAATAAGAATGTCACATAGTTAATTGCCTGGGGCTCAACTTATCTGTCCTGGGCAAAAGCTTTCATCCCTCATTAGCTGACTCATGTTGTGTTAGACAGTTCATGTGCCAGTAAAAAAAGCTTCTTATCCTGCTATAGACTTCATACATGCAGTACCTGCCTCACCCAGGTCAAAATCAAACCTTTGAAGGTATTTCCCTGCTCCACAGTAGCTCTCCTAACTTGGTACTTTTCTAGTACCATCCTGCACGGTAGCACATCTTCACAGAGTGTGAAACAACTGAGGACCAAATTAGATCTCTTAAATAGCCCTGTGTTCCCTCAGCCTCCCTGGGATTATTCCTGATTGTCCTGGTGAGGGTGAGGTAATGGGGCCACCACAGGTGCCTAGGACAGGAGTAGTTTGTGAATGCTAGCAGGCTTTCTGCTTACTATCTGAGATTTAGCACCAACACTACCCAATCATGTTACCAAAACTGCGTCAAGAGTCTTTTTTTAATTTACCCTACTTTCACTGAACTTGTTTGTTGGGAGGTGTTGGGGAAACACTCATCAATTTTGGAAGAAGTATGTCCTTCGGGTAGGTGGGCAAGTGGCAGCTCTTCTGTGGTGGGGAGGGAAGAGCTTTGCAGGGTGACATGCCTGCTGCCGGCGGCAGGATTGTTTGCCTGTGGGAACACGTACAGCTCTTCCAGGCTGCAGAGCCCATAGGAATATGCTTTTGTGCTCTCACCACCCACCCACACTTGGCAGTTGGCCCCCAGAAGTCTGATGCCAGCTTTGCTATGTGTGGGCAACGTTCTGGGCATGGTTGCGCACACAAGCACCTCCACCCAATGCCCCGCTTTCTGCAGGCTTTTTTCTTAAAACGGTTTTATAATAGGATGGAGCTGCCAGAACCAATGTGAGCTGTCTCAAAAGGCCAGCAGCTTGGCTCCTCTCTTGCCAATAAAGAATTCCACAGCCTGCGGGAGATGGGGTTTTCTTAGAGGCTCCCCTTAATTCTCAATGAAATTGTAGGAGCTGCTCCCCTTCAAATGTTAACTGGACCCAGATGAGCTGACTGTCAGTGTCCGTGGTAGGACTGGCACTGATGTGAATTTGCAGAACACACTACATTGCACAAATATTACATACAAGAAAAAACCCCATACATTCACATCAGCTTTCATCTGATCTTATACACTCTTGTTTCTCCAGTCTCTCATTTTATGAGAAAAACAAACAAAAAGGAATTTAAGCAACTTGATGGAAATCAAAAAGAAAGTCAGTGACAGACCTTAGTTTAGGATTGACATCTCAGGACTTAAAATTCCTATCTGCTAACCATGGTGTGTCAATTCCTATCACTCTTGGCTTAACCACCAGAGTTGGGGAGCAGTGTAAAACACCTGTATGTGTGAAGAGAAGCTGTGTTACAATTTGGGACAGGAAGTAAAGGATGATACTGCGTCTACTTGACTGTGTGAGAGGAATTTAGGTCAACAGAATGGAATAACCCGAGCTGGCACTTATCCGAGGCCAGTGGCTAAGCATCACAAGTCACAGAATCTGCTTTATGCTACAAAGCCACAAATAATCTAATACATTACTGTTGAACAGACAATAGTTTCAAACGTTTCTAGTATGTGTCTGTGGACATCAAGGACACAAAAAAGGGATATTTTAAGAAATTAACTTTTGAGATACCATGTCAAATAGGTCCTTTGCTACTCCTATGAAAAGGCTTAAATCAGATCAAATTCCTCTGTTTGCTACATAAAATTCTTGCCTTTGTTTTAAAGCATTCATGCATTTCAGGAACTCTTTTCGAACCACAGATTCTGTGGCTCTGTCCTACTTAGGGATTTCTGGTTCACAGCAAGGGGAATCTGGTCTCTCCATTGAGCACAGCACACTAGGTCTCCTCACCCAAAAATAATACACAGGCATGGGAGGGGCATCTATCACGCATTCCCAATGAAATATGACAATAGAAAACTGCAGAAATGGGTTTGCTAAATTTACTTGAGATCTCGTGCTGATGAGAAATGGGAGGTTGAAGTTTCCCCATTAACCTACTTTTATAAAAAAATTGAGCTTTGATCATGTTATCTGCATCTTTATCTCGGAACCCCAGTAAAGCTTTTGAACTGTTGGCCAATTTTTACTAAACTTGGTGAAGTGACAAAGGTCAAAAATATTGAATTCATGCAAAATATAAAAATAGTATCTGAAGAGAAAGATGAAAATAGTGAAGACAAGGGAAATAAGCTCATTCTATTAGACCTCAGAGATTCCATGTGGGAGGGTGGAATGTGGGAAAGGAGAGATAATAGCAATTTATCCTTTTTAGTTTCACAGCTTAAAAAAAGCTACTTGTTTACTTTTTTGTTCCTAGATTGTGGTTATTAATTTTACCCTATTCTATATGGCCTATTCTGTGCAGCTGTTTCACTGGAAACTGTTTAGTAAGGAACTGTTTAAAAGTATTCTGCTAATGCTGCAAAATTTGTATCTGTAAAAAAGTGGAAACTAAGCTCTCACAGAAATCCATGAAAAATGTGCAGATGTGCCTAGTGCACTTTCCAAGATGTAGAGTATTGCAAGTACCAGACTTTTTTAAAGCCTACATTCTAACCTGGTTTGCAGAGACATTATCAGAAATAAAGATTATAAGGAAGTGCTATGAGTTGGGATCCAGAACACTAGTTTGTCTCAAGGCAAAATATTTATGAGATAGTCTGGCCTGATGTTCAGGCAGACAGAGGTGACTAAAGAGCTTCCCAGAAACAGTAGTATGCATTAAGACTGCTTCAATTTCAGGAGAGACCAGCTCAGAGATGTTCCTCTTCTACATTACATCTTTTACTTTAGATAAATACTTTCTCGTATGGGATGTGATCCTGACATCCTTGACAGAATTTAAGAAAAAGAAAAACCTTGCAATATCCAGGTATGATATTGTTAATACTTCCTTTCAGAGCAGCGTGCACTAGGGAGAGCCATAGAGAGCCCCACAGAATTGAAAGGCTGCTTACAGCCCTGTTTTCTCATTTATTGATACCCTCCCCAAAACTAGCTGTTACACCCTGAGCTTTCATTCTTATGCCAGTAAAAGACCAGGATGTTGGAGAGAAAAGGGAATAGGAGTAGCTAGCCACCATCTGCTTGCTGCAAGGTTTTCACACTTTCTGCTTACGCATGTTGTGATGGCAACTGTTGGAGACAGAGAACTAGGCTGGATGGAACTGAGGTGTGATCCAACCTGTCAATCTGTAAGTCACTCTCTCTTTCAAAAGCCTCCACATTGCTGCTGTTCAATCTAATGCTACAGCAGTCTCCCTCTGTCCTTTATTTTCTAATCTACCACAGTAATGACTTGTAGGTGTTTGTTTGTTGGCATGGAGAAGTATTTAATACATGAGGAAAGCAGTACCGGGAAGTCAGGCGGCAGGATCCAAGTTTAGCTGTTAGTAGTGGTGATGCCCATGGTCCCTTCCACAGCTGTGCTTGCCAGGTACCAGGTCCTATACATCCTTGAGCTAGTCAGACACTAGCACTTCCCAGTTTGCTCTTAAACACTCCAGGGCAAGCCTAGGGTTATGTGGAAGGAGGAGGTGGGAGGAATCTCCAGGGCGAAGCAAGTCCAGGAGGTTTCCTCCTGTGTGAGGTCTCTGAGGCACAATGAGAGGTGCTGGTGCTGGCAGATGTCATTGGGTGCTAACAGGGCAGGCAGTAGTGACCATTCTGCATTGCTAAGGCTCAAGCTTAAAAAGCAAATAGGACCAAGAGGAGGCAGAGAGGAGCCCCTGTCTGTTCTCATCTCTGTGGCAGAGAGGAGCTCAGATGGCCTCACTGGAAATTAAACTAAGCTGACATCTATCACGTTGCCTGGCAGCTCGTTAAATACACGGGCCTTTTTCCACCTCTTGCCTCATCTTTTATTTAATTCCTTTTTCTTGCCTTCCATATGGTGCCTGAATCCAAGAGTTCCCCACAGAGGACATCTCCCTGGGGGAAACAGGATCATGATTTGGGAAGGTACTTGCAGCATCAGGTCATATCAGTGAGTAGAAAATAAGCTAATCAATTCCATTGCTGTCACTCTTTTCCCCCTTCTGTACCACGTTCGAGGCCGCTTTTAGTCCCGAGGCTGGACTTAGTGTTCGCTCTAGGATGAACTTCTCTGAATGGGGCCCAGGTGACCGCTAAAATAATTTTGACAGCACAGTGTCTGGTACATGATACTAGTCCTGTTTGTGTATTTTATCCTGTTCTTCAGAGCTGGGCTTGTACTCAAATGTTTGGGAGAAGAGAAACCATGTATGTTTTGTGTTAATGCTGTGCTTTAGCCTGCTGACCAGGCTTCTTGTACCTCCCTTTAGAGTTTGGCACTGTAACATCTGGATTTCCCCAGGTGGTCAGTGGGTCAATGACAGAGAAATCTAAGTTCTCTACAAAGCTGCCTGATCCTGGTTACATGAGAAAATGCTAGAGAGTGATGTGAAAGGGATAACATGGCACATGGATCATTGCTAATCAGTGACTCACACTAACCAGTGCAGCAGACACTGCCAGAATTGAAACCAAGGAACAGGAGGGAGACAGGGTGGAGAAACAGCCAACTCTTACATGCATAGATGGAAAAACATCAGCTGTAAATACCTTTAGTGATCTGTAAGTCATGGCATGGAGGGAGGTACTGCTTAGGGAGCAGGAACACTGTAAAAAGCTCTCGAGTTCAATGGAGCAAAGGACAGCAGGCTCCACTTTGGCGTGGGGACAGATGTGTAGGGGACAACTGGGTTGAGATCACAGTATCTTCAAGCTCCACTGCCATGTAAGCACAACATAGATAACATCTGTGGCTCCAAAAGCATAACTGCCTCTGAGGAATTACTGAGCTCATGTACTGGAGGAGGGTCATGTCCAGCATGTGAACTCAGGCTGGTAAAGTCTAAAGCAACAGCATTCATTCAAGGGTGAAATACATTACATTTATATGCACCTACCTCTTGTCTTTTGCAGTACAACATTGCAGAAGGGTGGTGCCTTTTCAGCAGAGGCCTGCAAATAATTCTGCATTAATGAATTATTCTGAATATAATTCTGAATTCATACTGTTTTCTATTAGAATATTTCCTGCAGTGTAGTAGGGAATAAAGCCCTGAACTGAGACAGACAATCATACATTTCTGTGGACCCTAAGATTTAGTTTACAAAGCTGCTGTGTTCTGTCTCCATCTTTTCTAGCCATTGCAGGGACCTGAAAGTACAGTACAATATCCCCCAAAAAATGGCCAAAGGAAAGACAGGCTACCAGGATCAATAATCCATGCTGTCATGAAATGATTGTCTATTTTCTTTTCCAGAACAACACACACACACACACAGACCAGCTCAAAACCAGCTTTGCACCTGCTGTGCATTGTATTTGGAGTGTTCTTGAAAATGCATTGTTCCAAAATCACTGCTGTCATGACATTTGAGTCCTGAGACTTTTAGGCAGTCGGGAGCTAAACAAGCACAGCCAAAGCACTGAGTTTCCATGCCTTCATGGAGACTGCAACTCATTTCAGTATCATTACTCTGTCTGTCTCAAAGGTGGATTGTGCCCGTGGTTTGGCTCCAGTAAAAGGTATTACCATCTCGTAATAGCTCTCCTGCTCTGAGCACACAGGGGCTTGTTTGGCCCTTCAAGGCAGCCAGCCCAGCTCTCTCTTGTATCTGCAGAGCTTCCCCGATTCCAGAGGTACATGAATGCAACACAGATGAAGTTCTCTGAAGACTCAGTTGCAGTAAGTGCAGGATGATTACAGTGAATGCAAAGCTGACTCTATGGAAGTTTAAACAGAGACACAAAGGTCCTTTTTGGAATGTTAGTCCAATGTTATTTTGATTTTAAAAGTCACCGATTCCTGACCTGGATTACTCAAGCATGGGAGTAAAGGTTAAATTTCTGCAGAAGCCAAAATCCTTTGAAATGTTGCAAAGAGGTGATGGGAAATGATCTGTCATCAATATTACAACAAGGTGGCTCTGATCCAGAAAGGTGCAAAGAGCTCTTTATTTGTGTGTGAATAAATGGGGAACTGCTGGTGCTCAGCACTCCATGGGACCAGATATTTTTGTCTGAGTGCACTCAGCTGTAGCTGACCCAGCTGTAGCCCCTGCTGCAAGTAGGTGTAAGAGGCAGCACAGAGTTAGCACCTGCTGTCACTATTGTCCTGGGTTCATATGGGGATCCTGAGTTAGTTTGTCACAGCTCAAGGAAAGCCATGCTGAGAGGATCTGGAGTCAGATTCCCCACATCCATGAGCGCAGCCTGTAATCTCTATGCTTCCAGTTACCTCCATCTGTGTCTCAAAGATCTTGGATGGAAACCAGCAGCTCTTATCCTGAGACTCTTCATGCACCCACCCGTATCACCTAATGCGTGAGCACCCCAATAGTACTACAGTGGGGCTGTCATAGTATCAATCCATATATTAGCACCATATGTTACAGAATTCGTATGAGGAAGGCTGGATCTGCCACTTCCACAGTGCAGACTGTTGCCCAGGGCAACGAGATATGAGGGGCTGCAAACCATTTAGCTCTTGCTTCCTCTGCATGACCGGGAGCTGTGTGATTTCCAGTTTCCCTTGGGCAATGAATTGTCTACAGCTGGCCCCAAATACAAGAGCAGTTATCTGCAGTTCCGAGACATAAATACAAGACAAACAATGCTGATGTACAGCATTGTGGGCTGCCTGGCAACAGCTGCTGATAGGATCTGACTCTCCTCATACATGCCTTGAGCTCCAGAGATTTTGTAGTAGTTACTCACATTTTACACTGGAGAACCACTTCAGGTTCCATATGAAGAGATGAACAAAATCTAAAACCAGAGAGGGTGTCTTTCAGTTTTTCAGGAGAGTGACTTTCACCTTTAAATTCCAAGACCTATAAGAATTTTAGTTATACATAGGTAGGGAATTAGCCCACAGTTACTGACATCTCCATTTATTATTATTGTAATATCTCCAGTTTAATTATAACTTTCCAAGGATGTGCACATGCTGACAGACAGGTGTCGAGGAAAGAACTGCAGCAAGCACATGCAGCTCTAGTAGCTATGATAAGTAGAAATGAGATGATTTGGATGTGAGAAGTTTGAATACGCTGCCTGTTAATCATATATGTTACAACTTTAACACTTCAAATGAATTTTTTTCTGGTATGGATTTCATATTCTCACAGAATTGCTGTGGCTAGAATTACTATCAGGAGAGTTTGCTTCTTGTTATCAATCAATAATCCTTCACCTAACAAAGCATGACTATAAATATTTCCCCCTTTTTAGTCTGAAGTTCACTGTTATCCATTACACTGTGGTTCAGAGGTCTCTGAAGCCAAGGCTTAATTTTTGAAGGGATCAATGTTGGTGTTTGCAGCATAAAAGCCAAAGCTGATGACATACATAGGAGCCATACTATTGATCTTGCAAGATCCAGAGAAAAGGTTATTTGAAGCTGAAATAGCTGTGGCCTTAGCATGACCCTGAGCTGTAAGCAGGTGCATAACTGATCAGAGAGCTCCTGGCAATTACATGCTGGTTATTGGTGCAGGAAGGTTGCTGGGAAAACCTGATTAATTCTTGTTATGGTGAATCAGCTTATTTTGTGAAAACAGACTTCGTATTTTTTTAAAGGAGAGATTCAAAGCTATTCTCACCATTTCATCTGTCTCAGATATTTGTACTGTTATCTGTGTCTAGTATTTCTTCCCCTTGCACATTGAGGAAACCAGGAGAGACCTCACAGCTGGTTTTGAAGTCATGGTTCAGTTTGAGGTAAACTTCTTAGTAATTTTTATGACAGCTCATAAAAATCCATCTTCCTGGTTTTGTTTTCAGCTAGGGGAGAATGCAGTTTCAGCAATGTGTAGTTGTCATTGTGGATCATGTTGAATGACACTCTGGCTATACAGCAGAGCCTTGTGCATCATTTTATCTTGAATGGGAGCAGAGAGCTGGCAGCAAGTGCCCTGTGAGGAGCAGAACTGGTTGGACAGAGCAAAGATGAGCTTGTCAGTGACATTTTGTGCCCATTCTACCCAATATCTGCAACAGCAGCTCTGTACAGGCCACACACTGCCTGCCCCACTCTCCCCTTCAGAGCTGAGATGTCACCACCGTGTGAGGTTTTCCCAGTCCAGCAATGGGAAGGAGAAATGAAACACAAGCAGTCATCCCCTGAATCCTCTTTCCAGCAGGATAGCGGAGCAGGGGTGCTGCCTGGGAAAGGGGTGTGTGCGTGTTGGTCTCAGCAGCTGTGCCAGAGGAGCCTCCGCCGGGGCTGAAAGGGCAGCAGAGGGAACAGCAGCACCGTTTGGCGCTGCAGTTTCCACCATCCCAGACAAGGGTAGGGTCAGACCCTTCTCGATCAGCTGGAAGGCAGGGTGTTACAGAGCTGGGCAGAGGAGCCTCTCTCCTTCAAGCCCGTTGTCTAAGAGACGTGACGGCACTGCCGGGTTTGGTACCCAGGAGCTGCACTCCGCTGCTGCAGAGACCCAGGCGCTGCCGGCGCCGCCTGTTCGCGGNGGGAGCCGTGAGGGGGAGCCGTGAGGGGGAGCCGCTCCGTGCCCAGGGGGGATCCGTTCCCTGCCCAAGGGGGAGCCATGAGGGGGAACCGTCAGGGGGAGCCGCTCCCGGCCCGAGGGGGACCCGTTCCCTGCCCAAGGGGGAACCATAAGGGAGAACCGTCAGGGGGAGCCGCTCCCGGCCCGAGGGGGACCCGTTCCCGGACCAAGCAGGATCCGTTCCCTGCCCAAGGGGCACCCGCTCCCGGCCCAAACACGAACCGTTCCCGGCCAAAGCCCCGCAGGCCCGGCGCATCTCCCCGCTCCTGCGGCAACAGCACCAGCATTCACAGTACCGACAGCACGAATTCGGAGAGGGCCGAGGTCTCCGGACATAAATAGCTTGTGAGATGGGGGCTGAACCTTTCAAAACTGGTGTACACAAGTTCTCTATTTAAGCTTTTAATCCAAACTGGGTTATACTATAGGAGGACATCGCTTGACTACATGTGTGTTATTCTTGATCTTTTTAGGAACAAGAGTTTAAGGTTAACAGAAAATCCATTTTCCTATTTAGGAGTAAACACATCTGTTTATTTTAATCTGCAGAAAATATAGGAAATATATAATCTAATATATCATCTTATAACAGCTTCTCTTTCAGCAAATGTGAGAATATGTTGTGGTTTTGATAACTTAATTAAACACTACAGAAGTTACTAAGTCTCAAACATCTGCCAGCAAATACAAAACCTAGGAATATACCTTACAGAAAAATAAGACTGGCATTGGCATGTTCATTCTCACCCCCCGGAGACCTGTCCTACAATACTTGAGCAAAGATGGAGACATTTAAATGATCTATCAGGTCTAGATTAATCTAACAAGTCTAAACTGCGGGTCAGGAACAGCAGAGAAAACAGCTGAAAACAGCATCACCCACAGCATAAGGGGAAGGGAGTGCGGACCCTCCTAAATGCAGCAGCTGAAGCACTGGGTGGAGGGTGTGTTGGTGGGAGCCTCAGGTGAGAATGCTCTGGCAGTTCAGGCTGACTGGTGTACTCAAGACCCTGAGTCCCTGCTGCTGCCAAATGCAAAATATTTCCTCAATATAGCCCACATGCTCTAAAATACCTGCCATGTCCACTGCCAGTGGTGATATTTGGGATCAGTCACTGAGCCTGATTTTAAAACTCCTTGTTGGTGTTTTGCTTTTATTTTACCCAATTAATTCATTCTTAGTCTCAGTTCAGCAGCCTTCACTGTGAGACCTGGTGACCCTCAATGTGTGCATAGCAGTAGTTAGACTGACACAGATAATGCTGCAAAATCTTAATGAGCAAAACTCTATTTTAAATTCAGTGTTGAAAAGATGGGGATATCTACAAATGGTATAAAATAACATTGAGAAATGCTCTATGTGCCATGCTTAAGGCTGCAACAGGGATATTTCTTAGTATGTTAACGGATACTTCTTTATTTCCGAGCTTTACTTCAGTAATTGCAATTGATCTTAGACAAACTGTATGAATACCTTGGGATTCAGTTCCCAGCTGAAGATTTTTTTCCTTATGCTTCATTATTTGTATTGAGATTTTAAAGTTAATTGGTGGGTTCTCATAACGCTTCTGATACAATTAAAAATATTGCTTTTTTTTGGTTTGTTTTACAATTGATTGCTATTCTTGAAGCAAGTATATTTAAACAAGAGACAGGAAAATATTGTGTAGAATTATGTGCATTTATGCTACAAAGGAGCAGCAAAGAAGTAGTTAAAGAGAGGGTGAAACTACTGTTAAGTCAATTCAAAGGGCCCTCAAGCCAGTGGGAGATGTGTGGATATATGCTTTTAGCACATTCCTCCCCATTTTTAGGCTTTTGTGGGGCAAAACTTCAGGGGAAATTATTTCTTCCCCCACAAGCTTTCTTCAAATAGTTCTCAGATGCATACTCAAATATATCTAAGCAAATATATTCTTCTTAAACTGTATCCTTTTATTGGCAATTAGGAAGGAAATAGCCTATTTCATGGGAGTAACAATTTCTCTGTGGTGCCAGAGTGCTCAGCTGAGAATCACTGGAGAAGTACAAAGCATTATTTAGTGCTACGTGCCATGAAGTGAACTTACGCCTACTGGGACTAAGGTCCATAAACGGATGTGGGATTTAGATACATTTTATTGAGTTAATCTGTGCTGGTCAGCAGAAAGCATTTGTAATGGGGTTTCCTGACAGACTAAAGAGCAATTTCTTATCTCATCAGAACAGTGCACCACTCGGCTTTAGGCAATGTAAGTCCGTGGTGCTGTTGAAGTCAAAGCACTGTCCTTATTTCATGTGGGCTCGAGGTCTAACCTTGTGCAGACAGCACTCAGCACATCCCAACACATGATTGCTGCATGTGCTGATAGTGGGACACTTGGAGTTGACAGCGAAGGTGTTTGTGCATTAGTGTAATGTTGCAGAGAAACCCTTGTGCTGGTTCTTGTAGGAAAAGTTCTCAGGCACAGCTCTATTCTGTTTCTGTACCTGAAGCTGACTTACAGATGTCTTTTTTTACTGTGTGGGCATACTGCCTGTTAATATAGATCCATGAATAATTTTAGTCTTAGTATGAAAGGAAATGAGGCTTTCATGCTCATGCTTTTTCTATCCCAGCTGGCCCTTATCCATATAATTTTAGCAGCTCTTGCCTGGTTTTGACAAAGGATTGAAATTCTTGGTTTCCTGTAAGTTTATCCTAATTACGTATTCAAGATTGGGTATGGTGACAAGCCCCAATAATTGTGCTGGCTGAGGAGGAAGGGGAGAGGACTGGGGGTGTGGCTGTGTGTGGTGAGGCAAGGTCTTGCCTTGCTGTGCCTGGTGTGTGATGCAGGGCTGTGGGTGGGGAGAGGTGAACGAAGTGCACACATGGTGCACATGCTAGCAGGTTATCCATACCTTTATTTTTCTGCTTCACACCAGGCTTTGGTGTAACTTGGGAAATCATCCCATAGATTGTGTCTTTCTAGAACCTTAAATCTGTTACAGCTGGTGGCTTAGAGACAAAGCTGGGGTGGGTAAACTGGGGTGGGAACAGTGCAGGGGTTCAGGCTGTGGGTAGATATGAGGAAGGAACAGCTCTATAGTATGATGCACTGAGCAGGACAAGTTCCCGTTACCTGGGTGTAGGTGTGTGCCAGCATCCAGCTGCCCTGTGTGGTTGCACTTGTGGATGCACACAGAGGAGAGAGTGTTCCAGCCTCTCATTTGCTGGTGCTCAGCACAGAGAAACGCCTGTGTGGGCAGGTCCTTCAGGACAGACCTCTGACTTCTGACAGCAGTCCTGGCCTGGGGAAAAATAAGGAGGTGTACTTCACAATTGCCAAAGCAGAGGGAATAACTCCTCTCTGACTGATTTTATCCTCAGTTCCCTAGATGAACACAGGCCTTGTCCTGGGAGTGTGTTTGATGTGTATCTGCTAGCTGAGAGCCCAGTCAGGCAAAGCGGTGTGTAGGAAAGTCTCTACAAGAGCTGCTTTTTCCTTGTGGATTGCACAGTGACTGAGTACACAGACATGTGAACAGGGAAAAATCAATAGTCCCTAATGCCCAATCTCCTGCCCTTTGTGGTAACTGATGTTGAGTGCTTGAGAGACGGCAAGAAAACATTGGAAATGCCTTTACTGTACTTTGTAATGTGAGAAGCTCTTTCTTCCTGTTCAGCTAACATTTGGCATGTGTCCAAAAGCCTGGAGTATCAACAGCCCTTGTGATGCTCATAGATGCTATTTTTATCCCTGTGTCTTTCTGGTTCGCCTTTATGTGCTTCAAATTATGAATTGCAAGCAAAAAAAAAAAAAAATGCTGCTTCCATCAGGGAATGTGCACAGCTGCTCCTCAGGGAAAGAAGCTGTCCTGGTGGTCTTGGCTGCATGGATCCAGCAGCTGTTCTGCACTGGAAGTGCTCCAGAGGTTCCTTGCAGGACGAAAATGGTGAAGGGGGAAAGAAAGAGGAATAGTGCAGTGAATCCAGTGAGTGCTGTGGATGACAGCAAGGGTCAGAGTTACCATGCTCTGGAGGTGACTCAGTGGGTCAGGGGCAGAGTAGAGAGAGGAGAAAAACTTGTTCCCTTCTTAATATCCAGAGTCTGTCCTTTCCAGCTCTCATGGTGCTACTGGAGGGCCACAACACAAAGACTGTGCCTGTGCACGGGTGCTGCACTGTGATACAGTTTAGGAGTGTTGGAGACTGGGGATCTGATATGCCTGGTTTTATAGATCACAACCTTCTCTGGGTTACCCAGTGTCTCTCTCATGTGTTTCTTTTGCATTTGCTTGTCTCTCAGTTTATTTACCTGACTTTAAGCCAAGAACCATTTATGTTTTGGGTAGGATTGCTCAGAAAGGCTCTTGGTCTCACTTAGGTCCATAAGCATTTTCATGCTCAAGACTGGAATAACTTTGCATCCAAGCCTAAACCCTAGCTCCAGCTATTCTTTACTCCTGTGCCAGCTACACATTGCCAACTCTGGGATCTGTTTGTTTATCTTGCCAAGCAGAGGCCTAGCAGGACAGAAATGCCTTCTGTTTTTGGTGATCTGCTCTTAGTTACAGAGATCAAGAGAGCCAGGTAGAATAAACCCTGCAGGTGCAGCAGCAATTCGTGCCCAGTGCTTGGCCTGTGAAGATTCTGCTTATCTCCTGAGCTCCTCAGAATCTTATCTAATCCAGCAGTGATGTCATTGGCTTGGGGGTTTCTTTTTGACTGCATTTTTGTTTATTTGTTTTGGATTTTTTCTTTTTTCTTTTTCTTTTTTTTTAATGATGGTAATTGTCCTTGAATAACCTTGATGTCTTCACAGCTTTGAGATGACAGCAAAAGTTCTTAGGCAAAGGTTGTCCTTTGATCTTCGCTCTACTCACTCCTGCTTTTGGCAGTTTGCGTGGGAGCTCATGTGCGTCAACAGTGGCAGAATGGTTGTTTCCCCGTGCTGAAGGTGACCAAAAATGTTTTGCTCGTCCGTTAAGAAATCACTTTAAGCAGATCAGTGTAATGAGATTCTGAAGCCATATGGCACTGGAATTAGTGCCTTCTAGTGCAGGAACTGCGTGTTGCAATTGCAACAGTGCTGTACACTACACGGAATTTCAAGAGCAGAGATGTTTTTTCCTCTGCTTGTTCTTTTAACTCCTTGGGGTTTAAAACAATGCGTGGGATGTAGCCCTTTATTAAAAAAGGAGGGAGAGGAAATCCTGGTCTGCTTTTTATTAGCTGGAAGAAAATAAATGGAAGTTAATAAAAAAGACCAGTTTCTATTTCCTAGCTGAACACTGGAATGGATGTTACCTGTAACAGCACCAAGAGTGCTCTTAAGAGAAACCGTTGTGTCAAATTGCTGAAATGCCTCGTGGCTTATCAGATTCATGATCTGGGGGATGGGAAGGCAGAAGGAAGGTTATGGAGGTATATGCAAAATGAAAGCGTGTTTCAGCATAGCTATCAAAGACATCAGATGAAACATCATGAAATAGGAAAATGTGAAGCTAGGGTTTCAGGAAAGAAATATAGATTATTTTCTTAGCTTCTATATGTGTCAGTCTTTATAGTGGCAATGGATTTAGATTACTTATTTCTTAGATTTGTGGAATACTACATGTGTAGGTGGTGGGAACTGCTGGTCTTCATGAATAAATAGGATATCTTTTGTTGTTGAGTTTTTATGTTCTATCATTTTTTAAATGTTGGTAGATAAGAGAAGTAATTTTTTCAGTCTCTTCTACACTAAACTTTCTTAACGGTTCTTACAAGACTCTGATGGAACAGTGATGCCTATTTCCCCTCAATTGCTTTAATGACTGTGTGGGGTAAGTTGCAAACAGCAAGTGTTTTACAGTGTTTTCTGGCTGCCTCATTTACACATGCAGCAGAAGCAGACTTCTTTTCTTCCTTCCTCTGACACATAAATGCTGTTCCCAAACTCAAATCTTGATTCTTCGCAAGAAATTATGTCCCTTGGGCTCAGCATCATTGAGATCCAACATGTTTGTTGCATGTTTTGTGCTTTAACAGTGATGCCAACCATCACAGCACTGCTTTTTGAGGCAGAAGCATCTTGTTTCATGAGAGGAAATATGGGGCTTAAACTGATTTAACTGAGCTGACTTTAAATTTGTTGCCGTCCTCTGGCCACACAGTCATGGCAGCAAGCACTTTCCAGCAAGCATCAATTCCAAAGTGAACTGGTATTTCTAATGAAACCAGGAACTAGTGCAGTTCTGCAGGCTGTTTTGGGTAATGGCGTCTGAGAGTATCTGGGTCATGGATTGTGGGGTGTGATTTTTTAGTTTCTTTATTTTTGTTGTGGTTTTTTTATTTATTTATTTAATTTCTGATGACGCTTTCTTGCATTTATTTACTTGCTTATTCATTGACAGACCAACCCAGCTGATGTTGCTAGGCAATGCTGGCAATTCATGAGCAGAAAATGTCCTCTTCCTTAGATTTTCCAAACATTTTGTTATGGTTGTTTGGAGCAGCAGGAAAGTAATGCTCTTCCATTCTGTTTTATTACGGAGAAGACCCAGGGAAGCATGCCTACCATTTTCCGTACCTGTTCCCTGCACTACAACCTTCTGCATGCACAGAGCAGTAACTTGCTTCCAGTCAGACTGGTACCTTTTAGCTAATGGGGGAAAATTGTGAATTCTGCATCATCCACACTGAGTGTGTGTTTGGTAACATGTCACATAAAAGAATTCCTGCAAGGCAGCTCTCACTGCAGCTCCTGTGCAGATACAGCCAGAGCAGTACAGAAGAGGTCATTTGTGTGGTGGGAAACAGGGCAGGTCTCAGTGCTCCCATGTCAGATGTTTCCCGTATGTGTCAGGAGAAGCTGGCCCAGCTTGTGAATGGGAATGCAGTGAAACTTACAGGAGAGTAAATAGATCCTTCTGTCCATCCATCACAGCCCTTGCATCACAGCACTCAGTCCCTGAGGTAACCCTCATGTGCCTTGTTGCTAAATGTGTAGCAGCTGCAGACAGCTTATTTTTGTGTCTGGAGCTGGGTGATGGCAGTGGTACCCCAGGCAGCAGAGGTTTGTATTTAGCATTCTAATGGATCAGGCTTTCCTAGGGAAAGACTGGGAAATTATTTCGGGTTGTTTCCCTGTTGTGTGCTGTGTGGCTAGCTGTGCTTCCAAGGCTCACACCTAGGGCAGATTTCTTCTTGCATCCACTTCCAGCATCAAATCTCCCCCTTGGAATGCAGCATGTCACAGATCCTCCTGTTGCTAAGCCATGTGGATACCAGTGGGGAGCAGCGTACACGAGGGAGGGTGGCAGACAGAAATGTATTGCCACAAATGCTGGATTCTCCCTCTTTGTTTATCTCTGTGTGCAAGGTTGAAGTGCAATTATTCTGTGTATGTCAGACATGAATATATTGCCAGAAAAGTTTATTTGCCAAGGTATATCATGTTTGCCCATGTAAAGAAGGACACCTTGAGCCTATGTAATGAAAGAAGAGAGGGAGGATATGTTTAAAGATAAAACTGCAGGGTTGTGTTTCTAGTTTTCTTATCTCATCATGACAGTTTTCTACAAAGTATTTCTGCCTTCTGTGCCACTGCTGTCCCTATCTGTAAAATACTGCTGTCACCTAGGGATTTCTCTATGGAAGCTCTAATAAATATTTTACAAATGCTAATGAATCAGGTTATTCAACAGCTCAGTACATTAATGGTCTCACTTTGCAGGCAGGGTTTTGGCAAAGATAAAGAGCAGAAGAGTGAGCAACTTCATGCCACATAGCAAATTTGGAGGTGAGGGTAGTAAAATCTTATACCTTTAAGAGTGGAAATGTCCATTATAGCTTAATTTCATCAAAAGAAGAGGTTCCGAGACTCAGTTCTCAAGTCTGGTAGCTGTTTGACTGCATGGTCAGTTTGTGTGTGCTGGGTTAGGATGCTTAAACAGCTCTCCCTGTGTGGCTGAGGCAGCAGAGCTGGCGGGGAGAAGCTGCAAGTTTGTGGAACGGGAAAGAAGTAGGGCTGGGTGAGGTGACTTCTATATATTTCAGCTTACAGGCATTCAATGCAGTCCAGCCAGTTATTTACCATTTTACTAATGGCACCATAGGAGGCTTTTTTCTCCTGAACTTCTTTGTCCCCTCTCAGTCGTTCTCTGATTTGGATTAATCAGCCTTATGCTTTTCCACTCCATGTCTAGGGATCAGCTGTGATCTGAGCAGGCCTCGAGCTGAACACCACTGGATGTTCTGGCACTGTGTAAAGTGCCAACAGGTGTTAGTGACTGAGGCAGAGGAAGGCAAAGGTTCTCAGTCTGTGTGTAAGATCCTTGCAGGAAACTCGTTCTGTGCTCAGATCACTGCAGTTGAGCTCTGGGTGGCAGCTCAGCCCTGATTCATTGGGTTCTCATTGTATTCTTTGCACTGTCACCAGTGCTGGCCTTGTGCCTGCTATGCATCTCCTGTGCAGTCCCCTGCCGATCCTAGGGAAAGCTCCTTTTTAATCCACTGTATCAGGACTGAGTGCTCTCTGCACTCAGTTCCCCAAGAACTAGTTTCTTCATAAGGCTCTCTAACCAGTGATTTGTGTTATGGTAATTGTTAAAAGGGGAAAAAAGTCAGCTCAAATATCCAGCCCCTTCAAAGGGGGATTTCTAAATGTATGTTTCAAATCTCTGATTTTGATGTCTAACTAATGGATCCAAATTCTTTGTTTAAAAAAAATTAGTTGGGGGATTTCACAGCTAGCAGAGCATGTCTGCCAGCAATATTTCCCTTGTCCTCCATTTGCTACTCTGCTCATTTCGATTATCAGATCTTATGAGCAGGGACTGTGCACAGCAGCAGAGGGCTTTTCTGTACAGTTGCAGCCTCCCAGTGCCACTGCCAGACGTGTGAGTAATTGGTTGAGCAGCTCTGCAGAGCAGTCTCCTTGCACTGTCCAAGCTGAAATGCAGAAGTAAAAAAATCTATTCTCAGAGATGAAGAATCATAAAATCATAAGCCTGAAAGGGACCAAAAATCGTGAAGAAAAACCTTTTCTCCAAGAAAAATTCTTTGTGAACATATCTGGTATGCTCATTAAGAGCCGTTCTGTGATCTTGCAGTGTGCTTCTGGGATCTTCTCTCTTCATTGTTGCTTATAAGACAGCTTTAAATTAATGATAAGGAAGCCATTCAGGGCATGGGCTGTGCTGAGGTTCACAGCTTTCATTCTGAATGAGAGATTAAAGTAAACTGATATTGAAAGCAAGGAGGGAGAAACAAACACAGTCAGTAAGCCTATAAAAGTCTTAGCCAATTGCAATGGTGAACATCCTGCTGGCAAGGGTGACCTTGAATGAACTAAGTGGGATAAAGTCACCAGGCTGGACTGACGGCTGAAGAATCAGGCTGGATTCCAGCAAACAGAGAGCAGATTCCTGACAAGAGTCTCCTGAGCTGTGGCAATGGCTTCTCGGTGTCGGAGATGTGGACAACAGGTACCCAGGAATCTGCCTTTCACTGCTGTCCGGATAACAGAAGGAGAAATGAAATCTTATCATGATTTTATAGGAGGATGCCTTAGACTGGAGCGCATGGCAAAGAAAGGTATGTGCAGCATCTTTAAACAAAATAGCATCTTTTCGTAGTGGTAATTGCATTGCATCCCTAGGCAATTTGCAAAAAGAGATTATATTCTTAATGCTTTCTCTGAGGAGTCAGTGATAAATAAAGGCAACTGGCTGGAATTGGATATTAACTCAGGTGTGACTGCAGCATTTGACTTGGCTGTATATTCTGGGATATTTGCAGTGATTTGACCTAAAGGAGGTTAAAGTGAATGTTAGACTCATTCTGAATAAATATTTATTTCATTCGGGTGTTAGACACTGACTTTTCTGTATATGTCAGGAGCAGGTATTTGCTGTGCATGAAAAATACTTTTTAAAAATAAATGTAAAGAGCTGGAGCAGTGGGTGTCATGACCCAGTTAAGCCTGTGACCCTGTGCTCCTAAATTACTAGGTAGAAGGTCAATATCTTCCTCTCTATAAAGATTCTGGTTTCACTGTATTCAGAAAGTTGCACAATGGAGCTTTTTGTGCTGTGTGAGTCAGCCCAGGTACAGGGCAGTATTCCACTCTCAGGGGGTTGCTAGTATAAGGTACTGGTGTGCTGGCAATTTGTGCTAACTGCATGTTAACTCTGAAGTAGAGTGATGTAGTTGAAATCTAGGCTGTTGACTGTCTAGTCATATCGAGATTGCTGAATCATAGAACACTTTTTCTCTGTGTCATTGAGAGGAAGATTTTTCATAGAGCCCCCTTTCATTTGCCCTATTAACTTGAATAAATACTTAGTAAACCTCAAATCCAGAAATTCATAACATGTTCACTAGTACATGATGAAAAGATTCCCGAAAGCATACAATATGATTGTACTTGGAAGTTGAATTGTTTATTATGATTTAATTAGCTCTTCAGCAAAGAGAGTTGCATTTGATCTGGTAAATCGAGAATATTCTGCAGAAAAAGAGGTGGACCAGAAGCAGGGTATCGGCTGCAGCCACTGCTTACAAACTGGGGTTTGCAGATGCTTTCTTTAATAGGGCTCTAACGCACAATGTCAGGGTTTGAAAACTGCAAAGCCAGTCCATTGTACCTCTGCTTCTGTGGGTGATCCATCCGTGCTGATCTTTGGGCTCAGTGCCTACCTATGCATTGTTGTATTTGGCTGACCTTTCAGTAACACTGATGTTTCCAGTTGCACTCTTTGTACTGAGGCATTCCGAGTTCAGCGCAGCAGGGCAGAAATGTCTGGTATCCAGTAAAAGACAGCGGAATTCATCGAAGTTCCTTCCTGAATGTTTGATCAGGTTGCTTATGGCTTTGTGGGCCTGTGGACCTGTTGGAGGCAGAGCTCAGGCATCTGCTGTTTTTTTTCTTCCTGTAGTAGAGAGGGGAAGAGACTGGTGAGGGCTTTGCCATGGTTACTGTTCCCAGGGAAACACCTTCTCTGCCTCTCATGTCGAGAGACTACCTGGCATAGTATTAAGAGTGGAAATCCCTTGGAAAATAATTTTTTGCTGGAGAACAGATAGCATGTCAGATCAGCCTGAGCCTGTTGTCATTTTGTGAGGCAGAAAACATCTTCGCCGCTTTGGTATGAAATGCTGCCAGTGAAGCTGCCAGAGGGGCAGAAGTGCAGTTATTGCTGAGGACAAGGTGCCTTCAGCTGCAGGTGTTAGAGCTGTGTGAGCTGTGAGAACACACCAGGGCAGCTCTGTGTGTGGTGACAATATTAGAAGGGGGCTAAGGAGCTGGCAAGGTGGCACAGGAGTTCATAACACAACTGCCTGGGTTATTTTCTCCTGCTCTGAACTGACTCTGACCTTGTATTCATTGTGGGGGTTTTTTTGGCCTGTGTTTTCTTATCTCTAAAGTAGGAGTGGGAGTTACCTGCCTCCATAAAAAGTGAATCCTGATACTTAGTTATGACTGCTTCATATGACTACTTTGACTAGACCACTTTCCCTTCGTTGTCTGTGCTGCATAAACACAGAGGCAGAAAGATGATCGGTCCCAGAGAACTTGGATTCTGTCTGCCCCATCTTGCTAGTCCTACAAGCAGAGACTCATTGACAAACTCTAGGGATGTGAGCCTTTTCCCCCGGCTGACTTTCTCTGAACATAGTGGCAATGCAGGATCCCTGTGGCATGTTCTGACTTACTATCACTTAGAGGGGTACCCTTTCTGCAGTTTAAAGATCCAGCTGGAGTGTTGCTAAGGGCTAATTGGCTGATGTTTACTCAGTACTTCAAGCACTCCAAAATATGAAGCAATTTTCACATTGTCCATCCCCACGACACACATACAGACCGTCTGTGGAGCCCTGTGAATATTCTGTGGCAATTTTATCTTGTGTATTAAATATCATAATGAAAAGAGATGGAAGGCATGCAGGTAACTACAGCAGAAATAGAGGCCACATGGTTGCAGTGGCCTGCAGCTTACCTGCCTTTTCTCAGCAGTGTTGTGCCAAGCTATTCCAGTTCCTGGATCATGCAAATTTCAAGGCTTTCTTTGAATCAATGTGATTTGTTCTGATGAGTGGTTAGAAGTGTGGTTGTAGGCTTCTGTTCAGGTAAAGGGATGAAAATAGTGAATGCTCACAAAAAAAAAGTGCTGCTGTGAAGGGCCAGCTGAAGGGCAGTTTCCTTATGGCCACGTGATGCCTGCTCAGAGCTCCAGAGCCCTGGCTCCCTGCAACAGGCTATCTGAGCTGCCTACAGGTGCTGAAGGGCTCTCTGGGGTCTGGTGTACAAATGGTGCTA
This sequence comes from Pachycephala philippinensis, assembly GCA_013397055.1. Lineage (NCBI taxonomy): Eukaryota > Metazoa > Chordata > Aves > Passeriformes > Pachycephala > Pachycephala philippinensis. Next base: position 156,105 of record VWZT01011096.1, on the reverse strand, counting down.
TTTTGAGTACCACTCTGTGACCTTGAGACTCTCTGGGAGCTGCTGCTCCAAGGTGCTGGTTATATCACAGCTATGAGAACCAAAGGGAAGGAGCCCCCAGAAAGCCAGGCAGAGATGTGCAGGGACTCCAGTCCAGGGCTGATCCTTGTTGGAGTGCTCTCAGTTCCTCATGAAATAGATACTGAGGCTGAAAGCAAAGCACAGCCTCTTGACATGAAATACATCATTCTTGGACAGTTGCTCACGTGCCTTTTCAGCACTGACCTGACTATTTATGTCACCCAGCTGCTGGTGAACATCCTTAATGCTTGAGGACACCTCCTGCCAAACTGGCCCCTTTGTCCCCAGATGCTCCTAAGTAGCCTGCCTTGTTGTGATGCCCAAGTCCTCCAATGGGATCACACACCTACGGGGGTTTTACATGGATGAGTGATCCTGTGCTGGCTATGACTATGTCTCTGCATGCTGTGGAGCTTGAGGCTGCAAGCAGATTATATATTTTTAGGGAATAAATGCATGTTTTTTATCTGCGCTCAAGGCTGGTGGCTGCTTAAATCAGGGTAGTGAATCTGCAGACACTAAGGAGTATGCAGTTTATTACTGAGGCTATTTAGGATTTTGCTGTTACTGCAAAACCAGACAAGAGTCTCCTTGCCAGTAGGATGGGGACCTGTCTGTTGTGCTAGCAGTGTTTCTGCTTTTGTCCTCTGTAGGACACAGGAATGCTGCAGTTTTGTCTGTCCAGAAATCATGGGAGCTTGTCCTTAGTCCTACTGCTGTGACTCTCTTACTGCTGGAGTGGAAAACCAATTCTTCAGATCCGTCTGTTCAGGGAGGAAAAGGGACTGAAGTACTGGAGCAATTAAGGAATTATGGTGCTATCTCTGAAAGGAAATCCCATCTGAAATGAATTGGGGCTGAAATTTCTTGGTCCTTCTGGAGTTTCTCCACCTTTAGTAGTAAAATGAATGAGAAATGCTTTCCTTTCCCGAGTGACTGACCTTTCCACAAAGGTGCTGGTTACTGGAGAAAGTGACTATTTCATGTGAAGACCAAAATCTGTAGTATAAGTGGAAGGCATTTGTAAATCCCTTGAGACTCAGTCACAGTGCCTCCTTGTGCATTGCTCAAAATTGTTCTTGTTGTATTTGCATTAAGTATTTCTTCTCCTCTTTAATATAAAATGCTACCTAGGGGACGTGGGATGACTCTTTTTAGCTGGCTCTCACTGCATATAAAATAGCTGAAATAAAATACTCTGTTTTCCACAGAGGTTTTTCTAAGAAAAGATGATTATCGTAGATGCTTGTGTTTCTTTTCACCTGTTCCCATTCGTATGCAGTGTGCTCTGCTGTGGTTGAGAAATACTAAAATGCTGTTTACCTAATCAGAAAAGTCTGGACAATTATGAGGGATATAGGGAAGGCACAGCTTGATTTTCATTTAAAAGATTTCTGAGAGAGATGTAGTACTGCAAAGATCAAGAGAACAAATCCTCAGAGGGCAAGTTATAGCAGAGGCCTTATGGGTATTTATGTTTTTCCCTTTCTCCCATGATACCAGAACAAGAAACAGCTCAACGAAATGGAAAAGCATTAAACATGGTTAGACAGATTGCTATAATTGGCAATGTTTTGTTAACTTGTGGGACTTATTACCACAATATAATAGCACAGTTTGCTTTTTTTTTATTACCTAAATTGTAATGTAAACTGTCTGGGGAGAAGATTTCAGGAGAAAATGGTGCTGAATATGCTGGGAGGTTGGAGAGCGCCTGTGCAGAGCTCTCACCCCGGTTATGCCCACAGAGCTTATTCTCCAATTTCAGCCAGTTCTGCTGCTTCAAGCCTCTCTTAAAGACCCAGTTCTGCTGTGCTCATGTATTGATTTTTTATACAAATTGTGCTGCTGCTTCATTACCTGAATCTTGCTGTGGATTAGCCTGCCCAGTGAGGTTTCTAAGACACGGATTTTCCTTCTTTGCTACCTGCAATTTATCTACTAGAAATACTCACAATCAAGTATAAAAGAATGATAAATAAATACTTGGTTGGAGCAGCCCAGCTATATATGAATATTTGGACTATGCCACGTGTCTTGCATAAACTTCTGATTCTATTAGTTAATTCCATTTTTCAAGGGAAAAAAAAAATCCTCCAGGCTTTTACAACAGACAAGAATTATTAAGCAAGCTTTTTTTTCATCTTTTTCTAAACTGGAATATCCCAGCATCTTCGTTTTGCACAGAGTCAATGCCTTATTTATATTCAGAACCTGTGCCTGTGAGTCATTAAACTGGGGATTGCTCAGTTTAGGTTACTTGTCTAAACTCCTGAGTCACTACCTTGAGACAGTGTGCTTCTGGGGGCACCTCTGAGGAGGTCTACAGGAGTGAAGACCTGAGTTTTACATTGGGATACTGTTAATTAGTGAGGTCATCATTTGCTAGCATTGGGAAAAGCTGAGGTGAAATGGGAAGAGGTAAGGGAAGGGGATACTCTGTTCCATTTTCCCTTGACTTTACCACTAGACTCAAGAAGTGACATCTGTCAGAGAATAGATGAAATTGGGGGCAACTTAAATTTTCAAGTCAAAACCACAATAAAAATCAGTGGACTGTAAGTTAAAATGGGAGCTGTGAAACACAAGCCAGTTTCTTTGTGTTAGGCCAGCTCTAGCGGAAACAGTGGATTTGCAGTTGCATGAAGTCTTTAACGTAAGATTAAAGAGCTTTCTAAAATGCTGGTTTAATCCAATTTCCATGAACATCTTGTGTGTTCAACAAGTCAAACACAATGAACCTAGTGGTCCTCTCGGGTCCTGCAGTGAAAGAATCCGGGAAGATGATCTGTAAGTTAGAGGCACTTGGGTATGAGCCATTCCTTGTCATGCTTTTGGAGGCCCACACCCATAGGTATGAACACATGAACATGTGGAGACAGATGCTGACATGGTGCAAGTTATTTCAATGAAACTGGGTGTACTGCAGCCAGAGAGGATCATGCCTTTGAATATAATTTTTTATTAAAGTAAACTTAAATGTGTAGTGCAGTTGCTTCTCAGTAACAAAAACTGAAACATCACTATTACCCTATTCTATAGGTTGTATGATGGTGGGACAATATTTGGATAGTACCAAATACTGTTCTGCTGAGAGAGGCACAACTAAACCTTTGCAGCTTGGCAAAGAAATTTTGCTGATGCATACTGAAATTACCTGTAGTAATTACTCAAATGAAAAAAATGTCTGACGCGTGTAAATTTAGCTTATGAAACTTAAAGTACTGCTTGAGGAGAATGTAGTGGCCTGAGAGGAATTTCTTGGTGCCACTTCTATTGGGAGTTCATTCCTCTCCTTATATCCGGAATCTACATAAGATTAGTAATTTACATTCACTTGCAGAGTAGCATTTAATCTTCTAACTCCACAGCTGGATCTGCTACTTCTGCAGCATCTCTACACACAGGGTTAAAGTGCTTTTTAGACTGTAATGATCTGGCACATTTATCAGCCCCTGGGACAGATGTGACACTTGCCCGTAACGCTTTGGAGCTTGTCCTTCTGTGTTCCTAGGGAGGCCAATCCCGGCAGGAAGGTGACGGATGGGGCCGGGAGAGGGCAGTGCGCTCCCCCAGACCTGGCTGGGGACCCAGCTGTGCACAGCCGGGTCTGTTGCTGTCTGCTGCTGTCCCGGCTGCCCCGGAGCTGGGCTGGGCTCGGTGGGGAACGGGGCTGTGGTCTGTTCGCACTGCACCAGCAGAGCTGAAGGGGAAGCTCCCAGGAGAGCAAAACGTGTCTGGAATGGGAGACAAATTTTGTACATTGGTTACACGTGGACATTTATACTGGTACAGGCAGCAGAGGGTAACTTGACACACTCGCTACTGCTGGTGAATTCACTTTTTTGGCAGGCAGTGTAGGGGAGGCTGGGAAAGGAAGTGCAATGTGAAACCCATGCATCTTGCCACTCTTCTAATGTACCTTTATCCACCAAGTAGTGTCTGTCTGTAACACTACAGGTGTTGCAAGCTCTCATGTGTATCTTGTACCAAGCATGGTGATGCTCTGCTTTGATTTGACATTTATTTGTAACACATAGAAAATCGTGTTAGTTTCTCATGATGTACTACAAGCATTGTCATAGTTTTTGTTGGTTGGCTGATGGGAGAAGGATGGAAACACTGGGTGTATTATCCTTAAGACAGATCCACTGACCAGTCTGTACAAACAACTGTGGTCTGCTCCTCAGTTTACAGCTGGGCAAAACTGAGGGTGACTTAGATTCCTCTCCCCGTGCCTCAGTTTCCCTATCTATAAAATGAATGACACTTGTCTTTTTGGGTGGCAGGACATACAGAACAAACAAAATGTTACCACTCTATCACACATCCTAGCGGACAGCTACTGTACCCTGGGTAAAGAGTGACTTGTATCTAAAGCTACTGAGCTGCTGGGGGTTGTGGCAGTACAGGGACAGTAAATTTTATGAGTTAACCTAATGTTAAATTATTGCTTCTCAGAATTGCTTCAGACTGCTATAGGTGTGATGTTACCTTCATCAAGCCACATGTGTACTCCCTTCATGCACTGAAAACCTGTGTCCTGAAGTATTCGTTGACCTAAATATGTAAAAGTGATTACTCCCCCGTTCAAAACCTGAGGTCATGTTTCCTACCAAATTCATAAGTCTCGTGCAGTCTTCTCCTTTGTCTTTAAATACCAGCACTGTGTTCTGGTGTGTGGGTGTGCCTTCGGGATAGTACTCCGAGACAGCTATTCACAGCAGCACTGCTGGTTTCCCTTGGCCACGAATACCCTACTATTTAAAGTTATTTTAATGAAAGCCCTTTCCATGCCTTAGTCTGAGCAAGTGAATCTGTTTTGTTGCTTGTTGGGCTGTACCTTTGTTGTTTGTGCCAAGCTGTGAATGCCTCCAGAGTGTCCCAGGGCCTGAGAGGAGAGCTGTGCTGGCGGGAGGAGGCAGCTTACCTTAGGCAGGGTTAAAGCCTGGGCATGGGGCGAGTCAGAGGTCTCTGCTGTGGTTTGCCTTGAAGCTGTTACTGAGCAATTTGTGCAGCCTGCTCCAGGAGAGCGTCAGCTCTTTGGTGCACTGTTGGCTGGATCCAGGATTGCTTCCACAGAGTGTTGTTGCCTCTCCATCCCTCCCCTCTGCCTCGGTGAACTCATTGCCACAGCGGGACTCGGAGAAGCCAGGCTGCCTCACCAGGGAGGGCATGTGCTCGTGAGTGTCTGAAGGGGCTGAAGGGGAGGCATCGCTCTTTGCAGTGTCCTTCTGTTGCTTTTTCTAACGGGCATCTGAGCTGAGCTGCTGGTGACAGCTTGGAGAAGGCTGCAGGAGGGTGGCTGGGAGCTCTCCAGGGCAGAGGGGTCGGCTGTGAGCAGTATTTGTCCCAGAGATGCACTCAGAGTGCTGCTGTGGCTCACTGTTTGTCTCCAGTGACAGTAACCAGGGAAATATTTTTGAGTTAACTGGCCTCTGTTCAGCAGTGAGCAAGCAACCAGTCCTTCAGGTCCTGAGCTCAGAAATTATGTGAATAGGCTCTGAAATAATTTTGCTGGACGCAATAGTTCAGGGCAGAGCCAGTGGCTAGAATTTTTCTAAGATACAGTTTCAGCTATGGAACTGTCTGCTGGCAAGCTCTGGGAGAAAGGAATGAAGTCTGCTGCACAGTCTGCTGTATCTCTTGATTAGCTCAGTGTCCAGGCATTGTAGTAAGCGTATTTTAGCTTTGCAGTTTGCCACAGATGGGTTTTGTTATTCATGATGGTTTTTAACATGACATTATGGAAATGTTCTTTTGTTCTATTCTCTGAGCAGGAATTTGTGTTCTAGCGGTCCAGCATTGTTGTGAAGGACTGATTTTGGGAAGAAGATGAATTAACTTTTCTCTGGCAAAAATCAGAAACTATCAAGAAGTTTTTACAACTGAGGCACTAGGCAGGAGGTTGTCCCATGCTGCTATAAATCTGGATTTATTTCTTGACTGCTGAGATTAGACCTTTGCCTTTAATGCCTTTTATTGGGGAAGTTTCAGTTTTGTGGATAGTAGGATGTAGCATCCCCTCACCAGGGGGTGGTCTATGAAATCAAGCAATATCTTGCTGAACAAATGATGTGGTATGGTGTGTTTCTTTAGATCTTTTCTGATTATGGATAATTCATAATGTAGAGTGAAGATTTGTTAATAATTTCTTATCTATCTCTTACAATTTTACAGCAATATTATAAGAAGTATCTTAATAATAGGCTGGGATATGAAGTCACCTGAACTGAACAGTGGAGAGTGCTTTGAGAATTTTATATTAGTTTGTAAAATTTAGCTTTTATGGGGATTATTAATGGCGAATTCCTAGCTGTGTGCATAAATGTATGGTGCATTCTGAGAGTATGTAGTCATTGAAATCCTTGAAGTGTGACTATAAGTATAAATTTGTACACATCAATGTATTTTTGCAGAATGTACCAATAGTAAATCAAAATGAGTTTACCTATGTGGAAGAAAGATTTTAATTTTTTTTTAATTTGCCAATCAATTTTAGGACAAATTCTTTAAAAACAAACAAAAAAATCTCTATCAAACAAGAACATTCAAAGACTGTTTTTGAAGAAGTGGTTAAATGGAAAAAGCAGCAAAATCTGTTTCTTCATCCAAGGAAGTGTCTTCCAAAATATTTTGACATGGGCTTAGAAAGCTGACATAAAGCCTAGAGGGTGCATGGCAGCAGCAGCAGCACTGCATGTTGTAGTAGCAGGGACACATCCTGCCTGGCCTGGTAACAGCCTGCTTGCCAATTTGACACAGAAGTGGATAATTGATTTTTAGACTATAGATAGGCCTGATTGAGAACTGTCAACTTCACTACTTCCAAGTCCTGGGGCTCCCCAGGCCCAGATTTCACATCTGTAACTGAACTTTCTGGCCATCTGCTATCATATTAGATTAATACATATATAAATGTTTAGCAAAACAAGACTCCAAGCATTTCATCTTGTTTCAGTGCAGCTGCAGATAGACTTAACTTTGCCTTACGCACATGCTCGAGGGATCTGCTGACTTAGCAACCACCTGGAAGGCTGGATCTAAAGCCTGGGGGAAGTTCAGGCTTGGAGGTAAAATAACTGTGGTTCACTTGCATTTCCAATGCAAAGAAGGAACACACTGGACACCTTCTGACTTGAAAGTCACTGCAAGCAAGTCCTCAGAAAGTCCTTGCAGTTTGTTAATGGCTGCGGTGATCCTGAGTGCAAGCTGGAAATCTCACTCTTATTTAGTAGCAATGTTGGACCTGCAGATAACTGGGAATTAGAATTCTCCGCAGTGTCCCTGCTGCCTTGATGCTTGGCCTGTCCTTAGTCTTCACCTTCTTACTTGGACAGTGTTCAAATGTGTCCTTTGGAGATTGTCTCCAAGGACTGCTTTGAGCCTCTCTTGCATCTTTCACTCAGTAAGCTTCAAGATCAGGTGCGTGTTAATGGCTTTGCATCTTTAGTGTGGTCTTTTCTGCTTACTGCAGTGGTCCAACAGACCTACTCAGGAAACTGAAAGTGAGGAGATTTCCAGTCAGGAGGGCAAGATTTCAGTTTTTTGATATGAACAGCTCTCCTTTCTCCCCCTTCCAAGTCAACCACAATAGACTCCAAATGTGTACTGTGCCTGCCTGTGAAAACAACTTATTAAAATCTGTAACCACTCCTGGAGCACAGGAAAACACAGCCTCTAAACAGGGCTTTTCAATCTGTGACCTCTCCACTCTTGTAATTTGATGTTAAAATGAGCATCAAATTTAGTAAATGAGATTAACTGAAAAATGCAGTGATCCAAAGTAATTTGAGCAGTCTTCCCTGAAAGACTTAAATCCAGCAGAAATGTTTAATGTGCCTGCAGAGCCAGGCTCAGGTAAAGCTGTACCTCCATCATTAAACTGCACAGAATGCCTTGGAAATACCAATTATGACTTAGTGTAAAGACAGGAGAAAACTTGAGAGCAGATCTGCTGCATGATGGAAGATCACATCAGGCACCAGTTCAGCTTCTGTCCAGGTAAACACTGAAACTCACAGGCTTTTGAGCTCTTCCGAGAAAGGTGCATTTCTAACCTTTCATGGAGATGGTTTGGGAAAGCTTGCAAGGCAATTCCTTCCACACCATGGCCTCAATCTGTCCGCTTCTCAAGGAATTGGAACATGTTGGCAGTGCACCACTCAAGACAGAGTCTTGCTCCTAACCATGCTTGTCCAGATTTCTACTACCTTAGTGTACACAGAATTGGGTTGCTGTTCCAACTAAAAACCCACCAACTTGAAGGGATGCTTCCAAACATGAACAAGAGTTACTGAAATATTTTAGAAGAACCTTCAGCCTTTGGAAGTTGGCTACCAAACTTTGCTATGAAACTTGGCTTTAATGAGAAGTTGCATTTAAACAAATACTCTCTGTAAGTTTTACAGTTGTGCTTGGTGAAAAATTGATCTGAGAGAAAAGATGACAGCAATCTCCTATGCTTCATTTTGGCTTTTGCTCTAAGCTGATCTAAGTCTGATTCTCTCCTGGACAGGGTAGTCCTGGCTTTGCCAGCCCCCACCCCTCCCATGCATTACCAGCACTTGTACCCTTCAAGCAGCTTTGCACAGAACTAACCCAGATCAGAAGCAATCACTAAAGAAATGATTGCTTCACCTTATTTGCAATAACTTTATTCCTGGCTTGGTTTTTAGTTGATTCAACATGGGTTAGCAAAAAAAAAAGAGGTGGCAGGAATGTGCAGAAGAATAAGAGAAAGGATGGAATTCCTGTCTGTTTATAGCTGAATATTTAGTTCCTCTTTAGAGCAATCTGTAGCACAGCAGCTTGTATCAGTAACTGACCTCGCTGTTTGTCTGCCTGGGCTGAGAGAATAAACAAACCTTTTCAGAAAGTAAACAAGGGGCACAAATGGTGAGAAAGAAAAATAAATAGAAATTTTAGAAAGGAATCCAAACCAAGAGCTTCTTTCTCTGATGTATTAACCTTGAAGTTTTGACCTTCAGGAAGTGAAATGTTTTGCTTAAGGACTTGAACTGGGAATTCTGGTGGGACAGAATATTTTCAAGTTCTTTAGCCTGTTTAAACCTTATCAGTGAAATGTGCAAATTTGCTTCCTTAGTGTGTTTAATTCTTAAAATCTAACTTAGCTCTGCTAGACTTAGCTGCTGTCTGTGGCAAGCAAAGCAGACTCAGGACCTGGGAGAAGTTCTGAGCTGTAGAAATTCTGTAGCTTTCAAACTGGATTTGTGTGTTGTCTTTTGGTACTTTTTAAGAAGCATAAGAACACATAATGTGAGGTATCCTTTCATGTTCTTAAAATGAAATATCTGGCCTCATGCTTAACCCTGTCTGACCCTTTTCCATCACATCAGCAATCTGATTTTTCTCCAAACCCACAATTATGAAAGCTCTGAGCATAAATTTTGACAGAGCTTGCACAAAGTAGGAGTAGGCTGATGTACTCTACTCTTTTAGAAAAGGTTTTCTTTTCCTCCCAGCTGTCTTCCTTCCCTGTGAATTACATATTAGGCTGTCATTAAGAAGAGATGAACTTTGCTCTGGAAATTTGTAACCTATTATTCCAAGAGCAGTGACTTCAGATGGCAGATTGAAGCCATCCTGTCCTGCAGTCAGCAGAAGGCTGGGCAGTTGTAGCATTCGGTCACTAAAAACCAAAGAAGCCCCAATGTCCCAGTGTTGTGCCTGGTGGCCTCTGGTTGTCCTTGGTGGAGCAAGAGGCACTGCTGTGTCAATCTGCTCGGTGCAGTCCAGTCCCTCACTCCAGCAGGTCACCTTTCCAGCACTGCTGGAAACAATTAATTGCCATTAGCATGTAAACTGGTTTGTGTCTGCTCAGAGAAGAGAGGAAAGAACAAGAGGATATTCTTTGTTGCTTTTAATCATCTGCTCTTGGTGTAGCTCCTGCAGACCTGCTGTGGGAGCACAAGCAGCTGGGTGAGACACAGAATAAGCAAGTGTGTGTGTGGAAGGCCAAGCATGTTTCATTTTTGAATTAGGAATTATGAAGCATAACTGAATGGCTTTCCCCTTGAAGATTAGGTAGCACAGTTGCAGCGAGCCTCCCTAGAGAGCTGGGAAGGAGGAGAAGTTGTGCCAGACAGATGGCTGTAGTAATTGCTTTTCTTTTTCTCCCCCTTGGTAGAAAACCTTGGGAAGCAAAACTGTAAGGCCTAATTCTTCTGCATTGAAACTGGCCTCTGCTAGGAATCGAATTTATAGCAGTTTAAGAGGAGAACCAAGAGTAGATGAATTGACTTGCTTCTTTTATTTTTTTCCTCTTTTATCACATCCTTATTCATATTTAAATTGTCCTGGAACATTCAATTAATTCAAGTAATGAAGAACTGTATGGTATGTGTAAATGTTCATCTTTGGTGACCTATGTAGGGGATTGGCATTGTTTCATGTAACACTGAACAATTAAACTTTTTTCTTTTTTAAATTTTAGAGGCTATGAATAACTGCCTCTTCAAATTAAAAAAAGGAAATAAAAATTTTTTAGAAAGTGAAGACCACAAGAGCAGTTACACAGAAGGTGGGAAATGTCTGAGTCAAGTTTCCCAAAATAAATGTGTTCCAGACATTTGGCTGGTGTATGTTTTGAAATGATCTTGAGTTGCCTGCCTGTACAGATTTTATCAGAGGACAGGACTGCTCTGAAGTGACCAGGGGTTGTCCAGTCTCTTCTGTAGATATTAGCAAGGGGTGCAATGAAACAAGATAGTTGTCAAGTTCCTGCAGCTTTTCAGCTTCCTAAACCCTTCCCCTTAACCCCATGCGGTGTTAAAATGTGCCTATCATCAGTAAGTTTTTCTGAAGAAGATTATGAACCTGCAGCTGTCAACTCCACACCAGCTCATGTCACTGTAAAGGTTTCTCAGCTGAATATCAGAATATCAGTCCCACAGAAAAATGGTACCTTGCTTCTGTCCAGGAGGGTGAACACCACTTCCTGCTGCCTTCTGTCTTGTGGTACAGACTAGAGAGGCTTCAGAGCTTCCTGGGATAAAGCTAGGGGAAGATATAAATGATTAATGCTCACTGATGCTAGGCAAATGTCATGGCTTTGAACCAAACCCAGACCTGTGTCTTTTGGTTTGCTTATAAGACTTTTTTCAAGCTTTTCTTCTAGTCAAAGATTAAAAACTCCCCCCAGCAGCCCCAGGTAATGATGTTTCTGAGGACTGGGACTTCTACTGCAAGTTCTGTGCTGTGATGGTGTTACAAATTCTTCTGTGTTGGAGAGTAACTGCCTTTAAGCACTGTCCTGGAGGAAGATCCAAATGGGCAAATGGGACCTTGAGTGCTGTTGGCTACAGCTGCTGACATTTCATAGCCACGTGATCTGATTTGCCATTTGGGCTTGTGAGGCACCCTCCCTTGTTTTCTCAGATTTTCTCAGTCTCCTGCTAGTTTCTTCTGCTGCAATTTCTTTTCCCAGCATGTCAGTGTGTGAACTGTACTGACTTCTGGAATGTGTGATTCCTAGTCACTGACTGTGTTTTGTACCACCTTTCTCATCATCTGAACATCTCCTCCTGAGTGTGGGTTTTACAGCAAATCCCATGTGGTTCATCTTGCCCAGGCAGGGGATTTGATGAGAACTAACTGGCACTCTGCAGTTCTTGTTTCTTTTGCTTCATCTTATCTTTACATGACAAAAATATTTTGAAATAAAAAGGATATTTAGAAACCAGAAACCAAGTTATGTTTAGAGCAAGCTAATAAAGCTGAATAGGGGTTGGGTGGGTGGTGGATTTCCTGTTTTGCTCAAGACTGGTTGATATTAATGATGTCTTCACATTGGCAGACATCAAACACAAACTAAAGTACTGGCAGGTTTGTTACCCTGGAGAGCTGGGCAGGTCTCTGAGAGGTGAGAGATGGTGGCACCTTTTCTAGTTAACTTTCCATTTCTGTCAAGCCTCCTTGTGATTCTGTCACCCATTGTAGAAACCTTTGTTCTGTTTTTGCAGCTATTTGGCATAATCTCAGTCCTGGTCAATCCTGAGTGTACCTGACCACCTGTGGGACTGCACAGATGTCACGATAGCTTTGCACCTTCTGGATGCTGAAACCAACAGTGTTTCCTTCAGTGGATGCCCTGAGGTTTCTCAGTTCTGAGAATCCAAACTTTGTTTAAATTATTATTTTGATTTTCCTTTCCCGTACTTCCATGTTGGTTGTTTTTTGTTACAATCAGCTACAGTCACCTCTAAACACCAGTGTTTCTTTCTGCTGCCTTCATCTTGCTGCTCACACGTGTTTTGGAAAGGGCAAATCTGTTACTATTATGGTGATTCAGAAATACTTCCAGTGTGCTTTCTGAAGGATGGTAGAATCTTTGGACCAATAATCTGGGGACACTTGCCAGTACCTGTTGAGAATTGTGTTCATAGATTACAGGACTTTTTTGCTGCTGGTTCCTTGGGTGTAGTATTTATCTGACTCCAAACAGGGCTATCAACATACTGTTCTTCAGCAGTTAGACAGAAACCAGGCTTATAGTATTCTCTGCTTTCTAAAAAATAACCTTATATATTCAAAAGGATTTTAGTTTGTGTTCCTTTATTTGCTCTGCAGTTTCCCCCCCAGGTCCCATTCTGGATATGCATGGAAGAAATTGCTGAGTAAAAGAGGAAAACTTAATGGGAGGCTGTTCTTTCGTTTGCTTTGGGAATGTATAACCCCTGATACCAAGCTCCTTAGTGATTCCTGGCTGCTTTTGGCCACCTGCAATGTCAAGAATCAGAGAGCTGATAGTGAGCTTCATAAACAGGATGGAAAGGAAGGTCCCACATCAAAAACATCCCTCATTTGAGTTTGCATTTTCTCCTGTTAAGTTCGAAAAGGAGGATTTGCAGGATCATCCTCCTTGACTCCCCGCACCCCCAGTTCTTTGGAATTATTGCCTTTTTTTGTGCATCAGCCAAAATCTGTGCAACTTCTTTTCACGTTGTGTGCCACCCGCTGTGACACAAGCTCTTCAGCTGCTTCATCTCAAGGCATTAGTGAAATGTTTGAAAATGAGCAGAAAACCTTCCAAATGACATTGTGTCATTTAAAACCTAGAATCCCTAGTTCTGGAAAGGATCAGAGTGGATGTCTGAAAGCAAGACAGATGGTATTTTGGGCAGTAGGTTAGGATGCAGGAGAAGTAAGCTAATCTCTAACCTCTCTGACCGCCCCCTCTGTTTCTGGACTGTGGGTTTAGAACCAGGTGCACCAAAGTATTTCAGTGCCTGTGTTGTATTCACATACAAGTTAAGATCTTGGTGCTTAAATGGGGCAACTGCTCGCCCTGACTCAGGTCTGTGGTCTATCTGGAATTGGCTTCCTTCTTTCCACCTGTTGTCTGGGCACTTAGAGATGAGCTGTACAAAATCAGGACTGGTTGTTTTTCTGTACAGTGGCTAAAGGAGTAGTTACAGTAGGTGTTCTTATAACATAAACCTTGATCCTGCCAGTTGAGTTGGCAGATATTTCTCAGTAAATGTTGCTGCTTTAGACTGGTGTAAAGAGTGGGGAAAATAACTGGGTGCACCTGTTACAAAAAGAGATCAAATTAGCTCCATGTGAGATTATAATTGCTTTTCACTCCATAGATCACACACAAAAGTTGAGGTCATTTATGCCCAGCTACTTGCCGGGTTACTTTTTAACTTTTCAGTGTTTACTTCAAAATAACAGGCTTTGTTTTCATGAGAAGAAAGTCTCACAGCCCCTTATTTCCTCCTTTTACTGTGTATTTGCTTGTAGCGGAAAAAGCATCGGGAAAGGAAACTGTCCTGGATTGGCTGGTTGCACAAAGTCCTCCAGCAGAGATCAGGGAGTTCAGGGTGGAACAGGGCCGTGTATGTGGAATAGACTTTACTGTTTCAAAGACTGAAAAGCTGCTGCAGTGGGAGGCCAAATGCAGGGACTTAATATGGAACCTGAAGCAGTAAGGAGCAGGCTGTCAGCTTGAGCAAACCTGTGGCAAGCTCTGGCAAATCTACTGGAGCTGGTTTATGGAAAGCTCTCTCTGAAATCACAAGGCCATAGATGAAGTTAACAGGCTGAAGAGGAGGCTCTGTAAGTATCATAATCTTTACCATGATAGTCAGATAGTATCTCAAGCAATAATTCAGCCAGGCTCTTTTTCTTTGAGTGTCATCTTTGTTTGCTGGGTTGGCAAAGGTTGCTGGGTTGTTAAAGGACGAAAACAATGTCATTGAGGCTTTATGAACTCACTGAAGATTTCTGTTTTCCCTTGCACAGATGAAATCATGCAGCAGGAGATACGGCCGCTGGTAGCAGTGGATATAATAGAGCAGCTCCACAGACAATTTGCCATCTTGTCAGGTAAGATGCTGCTGGTAATCACACTCCAGGATTCTCTTGGAAACATATTGGAATGTGTCATGCTGACTGTCACCCTTCAGCTCTGTACAGCAGTTGCAGTAGTATTTTCATATTGCTCATGAGAAGTGCTGCTACAATCAGATATTCACGGCGTGTGGAACGGATAAATGCCAAGTTGCTGTACTTGTTTTCCTTAAGGCAAGTTATTTTTCCATGTTCTCCACAATGGGCTGGGAGGAACATATTTAGAGGGTAAGAAATTAAACAAAACTTTCAGTACATATCTTTGCACAATGTCCTAGCATCTTGTTTGTGGGAAAAGATTTTGGTCTATCAAGGATCTATTCATGATCTCCCCCTTCTTCCTCATTTGCCTTTGTTTTAGAAATGATTCATTGCTGAAGTGTAAGGTTCTAATCTTTAAAAGATATGATTATTACATATTCCTTTGTTTGCCTAAAGTTTGCAATCACAGAAAGTGACGTAGTTCCTTCCCCAAAGAAAGAGCTGATACTGAAATCTTTGGCAAATTATTTAATACATTATTTTGGGTACTATAGATGATAAATCTTATCTGGGTCCTAAAACAGTCTCTGCTGTTGACTGCATGGCCTCTGGCAACTCCTTTTGTCTCTATTTCTGCCTGTTCTGCAAAGAAGAGAATTCAGAATTTGCTTATCATCTTTCTTCATAGAAACAGTGAAGTACCATGAATTTACACAAAATGCTGAGATTATAAGAAGGTCCTCTTGAAAAGCCTGTCCCTCTTGGTGGAGAGGAACACTGGGTATAGAGTGCAGAGAGTGCACCAACCCAGCTCTGAAAATGGTCAGCTCAGCAGGCCCAATCCTTGTTGCATCTTTGCATTTTTAAATACATTCCAAGTTGCCAAAAGAAATCCAAATCTAATTTACACAGAATTCTTTATGAGGCTCTGAGTATTGAAACTTGATTTTGGAGGCTTCCAGGTAGCATCTTGTGGCAGTTTCCTAAGCTCAGTACCTAAAGGGTTTGCATTAGGCAGAGGGTATTGACTGAGCAGAGGTGGAACCATCTCATCTGCAGTAAAGCATCTCAGTGTCCCACCTTCCCAGAATTCCTAATGAACACACCCCTGTGGGCAGGACAGTGGCTTTAACTGCATTCAATTGCTCAAACCTTTTTCATCTCACTGTTGTGCTCAGTGCAGAATGAGTAGGAATTGTTGAGAATTGAGTGCCTCATGTGCAATTGCCTACCCAGTAAAATGTGGAGAATTGCTATTTTTGAACCCCATTACCTTGCAACATTTGGGACCAATAACAAAAGCTGAATACACCATGAAATGAGCAACTTATGGAAACTGGTTTACTAAACAGGAAGAAAAACCCATTTCCAGTTCCAGCTAGAATATTAAACATGGAATAAAAATGTCAAGGGTAGACATAAAAAAAGAATTTTCATATTTCTTTATGGGCTCATAATTTCAGCAGTGCCTGTATTCTCACCTGCTATTTTAGCAAATTCAACTCTTGACATTTATCTAATTCTTTTATTCTTGGAAGTGATGAGAAAGGTGTTTAAATAAGGCTATTTAAATGTGAGCTGCTTTAAGACTTGAAAAATAACTCTTCATAGAAGGCAAGGGGTTTGTCTGAGGGGTTTGTTTGTTAGGAATCAGCAAATGACTGGTTCATCAACACAGAAGTACTAATAACAAATACCAAAGGAGAGTGAGAAGGTGTCTTTCATGCCCCCATCTACATAAATAACAAATCCCATTTTAAGAACTTTCAGACTTATCTAAAATCACTTCAGTACAGTCCAGAAATAGTATCCTAATATAAAAAAGGGTGGTATAGTTCAAGTTTCTAAGTTGATTTCAGTCTGAAGTTTACAACTAAATTTGGAAACCTGGGTGCCCCACTCCAAAATCCCCATGTGAAGATCAGGAACATAAAATCACCCACTTAGAACCCCCTTTGGCCCAGTGTCTTATTCTGTTGGTGACCACTGGTGAGTCATAGGTAAAACACAGCAGGAGTCTTCCTTACTCTCCCTTTGTTGCCTCCTGCAAAAAGAACCTTAGGTGCAAGCCAGAAGTTACTATACTTTTCAAAAATGCATCTCTCGAAATAATGTAACTTTCTTTTTCCTTTAGCAAAAGATTGGTTTTTTCATGCAATGAAAACAAAACTGGGCACTCTTCTGCCTCATTTCATTTATTAAAGTAATTCACACATAAATGACCTCATTTGATTTTGATTTTTTTTTTCCAGATGGCTCTGTAGCTTTTCCTCAAAGCATGCTGCTTTGCTGCTTTTCATTAGATATGAGCAACCACAAGTATTTTGGTGCTTCAGTGCTTGCCTATGTGATGGCTGAAAATTTGATACTTAGCCTATTTCCTGGTTTTCCATATTGAAATGTTGCGGCTCAGTAGCCACTGTGTGGGAAAAAACCCCTTCTGTTCTTTGGTTTCACCATCGTGGGCAGTAAAAGGCAATTCCAACTTTCTTGTAGAGTGTTATGGGCATAAATTTTGTGTTTCTCTGAACAACTTCATAACAGTGATATATGCTGATTTATACTAGATGGGGTTATTTCTTTCAGTCTGGAGGCTGCAGCCCCCAGAGCGCAGCCAGTCACCTCTTCCATGCCTGTGCAGAGCTCAGAGGATGTAGCACTGAGTCTGGTTTGTGTTACTCCACAGCCTCTAGCTCTGTCAAGCTCTCCTGTTCAGTCCTGTGGACCCCAAATCCATTTGTCCAGTGATACTGAAAGTAAATGGTTGTCTTTTGCAAACTTTGTCATAAATGAGTATTTCTTAGGTTAATACCACCTTTTTAGTAACAGCTGGCAGCTGAGGCAGATGTAGTGAACCCACAATGTTCCCTTGCAGTAAAGCAGGAAAGAAAAAGGAGAATGATTGAATCAAAGGCTCTTTGTTTTCTCTAGACATGACTCATTAGAAACACTTCTCTCCACTACTGCTGTGTGCAAACTTCTTAAGAGGATCTGACTGTGTTGCAGTCTCCAAGCAGATGGTAGGAATTACATAACGAGTCTAATGAGTTTGGTGTTTGATTGTGTCAGGGTCTAGTTATAATGAATGTATTAGCTACTAACAGCCTCCTGTTTGTCCTGGTGCTCCACCTATCAGATTAACCAAGACCTTACTCCATGCCAAGAACAGGGAAACCCTCCAAAGCCTTCCCTGGTGCATTGAGGTCATGGAAGAGGCTGCAGTGTAATGTGTCAGTCAATGTCCTTAATCACATCATTTTACTTTGGTCATCTCTTTTCCCATGTGCTGATTTAGCCCTGCTTAGCTTGTGAGATCTGGTAGGGGTAGTGGTTCTTGTGGTTAAATTCTAGTTTTGATACCACCACTGCCTCTTTCCTTTCCCTGAAAACCAAGCTCCCAGTTATGGGACTACAGCTGTGACAACACAGCTGTGCTGAGCTGTGTTTGTGTGCAGGAGTGCTCACAGCACAGCAGTGCTCAGCTAGGTTTGTGTGTTTCCTGTAGCTGTTAAAGGAACTAGATCACAAAATTGAGTAGTACTGAAAACCTGGTTATTCTAACACGCCAATTTTTACTCAAGAATAAAGAACCACTGGTAAAATACTGCTTCTGTCCTGCTGACAGACGAATAAACTGCTGTACCAATCTGCTCTTGGAACTGCTACTACTTCTCCCCCCTCCACGTCCTTTTTTATCTGCAGCTTCACAACCTGTTCTTATCTGTAATTACTCTGTCAAAGAGCCCAATCTGCCATTTGCAGCAATAATGGATCATGTTAGTAAGTCACGACTTTATTACACAAACTGTCATGAAGTGTATTAGCAGAGAGAATCATTTTCTTTGTGTTCTGCTCCTGTTAACAGACTTCAGTGGATGGGAGAATATATCTGAAAATGGTAACTGACTCAGAGGCCAGTTTATTTAATTTGCAAAGCCTGGAGGGTATTTGGCCATCTGCTTCCTGTTTAAACTGAGCCTTTTGGAAAACCTGGCCTGACCTTGCCAAAAGGACAGTTTGGATCTTTTATAAAAATTGAGACCCAGGAAGCATGATTTAATGAGAAATTCATCACTCACAACCCTTAATCAATATGGAAAAACAAAACAACAGAGCATGGAGAAAGCAAGACCTGACCAAAGCATTGAAACTTCGGCCAAGATCTCATTAGAGTTTTTGGCTGTCTGACCCAGGAGATGAACTGTAGCCAGGGCTGGGCTGTGATGACTCAGGGAGCTCTCTGCATGTGGGCAGGCCCAAGCAGTTAAGCCTGCACGTGTCAGCAGCATTTGAGAGAACACTTTCCAATACTAACTGATGAGTTAGTGTCTGTGGCAGGCTGGGGAGCTGAGCTCTGGAAACTTGCAGACTAACTTTTGGAACTTCTCCTGACTATAGCCTCTTTGATGGGTTGGTGTTTCTTGTTCGGTTTGGTTTATTTCCCAAGGGAGTCAGCATATTTGGTGATCTCTAGTTAGAAGAGCTGCTGGCTATGGAATAGGACTTCAGTGTAGCCCCTGACTGTCTAAACCATGGATATTTTTTGTGCCTAGGTAGGAGGCATAGGTGGGCTAGAACTGAGGAGTGGGAGGTTTTCTAAGATCCCCATTGTGTTCAGGGCCTTGGCCTGCAGTTGTGATTGCTTTCTGCTTTTACATCAGTCATACCAACATGCAGCTTCAGCTGTGAGAGCTCTCAGAATTCAGCACTCACACCTCATTTGTCAATCACACCTTTACACTGCAGAGCAAAATTAAATTTTCTCAGGCTGCCATAACCTTTTCTCTGCACATATATTCCTTCCACAAATACTTCATCTGCTTTTTTTCCACAGCTGAGTTCTGGCCCCATCTTCACTGCAACAGCTATCCAGGCTGCACTGGCTGCTGGAAAGTCTGTCTAATAGGAGCAATTATGAATGCTGCTCTGTGTCCTGGGACTTTGGGGATTGGCACACATAAGAGAGAGCAAAGGTCCTACTACCATGGGTACCTCGTACTACCCTGATACAACTTGTGTGCTATCTCTTCTAAATTTCTTAACCTTCCACATTCACTCTGACTTCTGACCTGTCACCAGGTTCTTCCTTTCCCTTTGCCCTTGGCCCACAAGTGAAGAGGAAAAGTTGAGCAAAAGTAAGGAGAGTGCCCAGGAAGAGGAGGAAAGAGGCGCTGTCATTCTCATTCTCAGTGGCAATCCAGGCAGAAGGTCAAGCTGGCTGTAATATTTTCCTTCCTGCCTTTCTCCAAGCAGTTCAGCCCTCTGCTCTTCTAAATCCTGTTGGTGTTTGCATCGCTTGTGCTCCAGCTGGTTGAGCTCAGGTTTGCATAGGAGACAAAAATGTGGTTTGCTTTCCTCTGCAGGCAAAACTCTGTGGCTATTATGATGGAGCTGCCTGGGGTCTGACTGAGAGCAGTGACCCAGCCACAGGAGGCTGCCTGTGGGATAGCCTGGCTTCCCTAAGGCAGAGTCAGGAGTGAGCCTCATGTTAGCTCAGCTGCAGGACAGCCTGAACCTTCCCTGCTGCCAGCTGAACCTCCAGCTTTGGTGGCTGCTGCTGCTTGCAATGGCCACTGCCACCAGCTGCTGATTCCCTGGCCAGGCACCAGCATTTGGAACTGCCAGGAGGTGCTGGGGGTGGCTGTGTTGCTTGGAGAGTGCTGCAGGGTGGCATCTAATGGTGCCTGGAATAGCTGCAAGTCAGAGAGACAGAGGCCAGTGCATTGCATGGAACAGCTGCCAGGCACAGCCACGCTCCTGATGCCTGTTTTTCAGTGCATCTTTGTTTTTGCTTCTGACTGCACTAAACCCAAGGTATTGCTTGCTTCTCCCTTGCGGCTCCGTAGCTCAGCTCATGCCTCATGAGCTCCTTTGCTCCTGGCAGTCCTCGGGTCCATTACCCAGCTGCACAGGCACTGCTGAATAGCACAGAGTGCTTCAGGCAGCTGTAAGGAGCCCCTCTCACCTCTCTGCTGTGCTCATTGGCTCACTCTCTTCAGCACTTCTGTCTCCTCTTCCTGTCCTCACTTTCTAGATAAAGTATCTTTTTTTTATTTTCTTGAAGACTAATTTTTTCTTCTGGTGTTCTGTGAGGCTGCTGGAGCTTGTTCTGTCCCTGTCTGCCTTACTTATGATGGGTTGTAAACTCTTCTATTTGGCAATTGGACTCTTCTCACAAGTGGTGCCCAGGAGCTTAGGGATTATGCACAGTCCCAGCAAGCACAAGGATGCTATACAGAGAGTCCTTGGGGCCAAATTCCATGTACTCAGTCCTTCTGGCTATGGAACTGACTGAAGACTGTCCCTATTGGCTTTTAGTTTGTGCTCTTTGCCCTTTCAAGACATTGACCAGTATCCAGCTAAAGTATTTCCAGGCCTGGAAGAAATCTTGTGGCAAGTCCCTAGAAAGAGAGGTTGATGGCCCAGGAAAAAAAAGGCTGCAGCTTGTCAATTGACATTCTGCAGAAATTTGCATACTGCAGCAATTCTTGGTTTAGTATCAGGGAAAAAAATGGCATTAACATTTAGATGTGTGGAATTGCTCTCTCATACAGAGGAGAGAGTTTTCCAGACACTCCTGGTATTTAAGGAGCTTCCCTTGTATCCCACAACATCTACTCTTGCTGTCTTGTTAGACATAGGGGTAAATGGGTATGGATAATTTTCCTTTGTAACTCAACTACTGCTCAAAGTTCAGATATGGGCAGGAAAAACCCATTTGTAACATATTTGTGCTATTACTTGTCACTCAACACTTCAGACATTTCTGCTCTCTACTCATCATAGCACTTAACAACTTCTGAGTACCAAACTCCCTCAAACTTCCCCTAATTTCCTGGTGTGGCAGGAACTGAAGGTTTCCTTGTTTATTTCCCTGTCTGAAATACAGCTGTGCTGAACCATCTGAGGGTTCTGGTTTGGTTGCAGCAGGAAGTGCCTTTGCAGTGGAGAATGAGATGGAGATCAGGAGCTGTTAAGGGCCTGTGGCTTAGTCAGAGGCAGAAGCTGCTGACTCCTCGTTCAATGTTCAGTCTGAGGCTGCTCCTAAGTGTCCTAGATTTGTTGCCAGTGGTGAAAGCAAGAAGTCAGTGTTGAGTCTGCTTACATTCATTCGTTGGATGGCTTTTTATAGGAGAAGATCCCATGACAAAAATACACACCCACATACACAGAGCATCATCAGTCTGCCTCATCGAGCTCGGGGAAGAGGCCAGGGGATGAAGAGCACGTGTGTGAATGTAGATGCAAGAGATGAAATAAAAGGGGCACAGAGAGATCCTGGTCAGCAGGAGCGTTAGAAGTACCATTTGAAACTTGTAGTTTAAACAAATCTTGAGTATAATGGCAGCTAAACTATCAGGTGTTGAAGGAAGGGAAATATTGCTGCTTTAAACCAAAATATTCCAAATTACTACATCTCCCTCATTTAAAGTATAGTCACATATTTGAAATATGTGAATGGGAAAGTTTGGTGCCCAGAAATGATGTGAATGTTCACAAGACACCAGGTATGAAATACCTTGGCATGCGCTGAGCTCTGCACAAAGAGACAGCAGACAAATTTGGTATTAAATTTTCCTGGTTGTTACTCCTGTTTGTGTCCAGGAGATGTCACTGAGAAGCTGTAACAAACCAGCCTAACTGGGTACCTGCTGGTCGGAGTTCCTGGTCTAGAGTGCAGCAGTCTGGGGAAAATTGAAATTTGCATGACAGCATATTCTCCATCACTGCTGACTGCAGACAGTGCAGCTGGAGATCCAGCTGCCATGCATCAGCATTTGGCATCACCCCAAGGCAGTGGGGAGGTCGATGTGGAGGCCGTGGCTCTGCTCAGCATTTGAAATCCAATTCAGTGCAGTGTGAATGATGCCTTTCTTTCTTTCCCCCTTGGCTGAGAGATTTTTGAGTCTCTGTAGTCCTGTTTTCTCCCTAGCAAGGTGAGTTTAGTGAATGATCTAACACAACTGAGTCATTTTCAGGGGTAATCAAAGTAATAATCAACCTTCAGAAGGGAAAAGAGGGGCTGAAGGCAGTGTGCTGATACCATGTCACCAGATGTCAAGAAGAAAAAGGGTTTCCTTGTTCAAAATTCCTATTTTCTAGAGCTCTGAATTTTACCTTGCACAAACATTGTATTCCACAGCGTTCCAGCTCTCCATGGCTAGACAGCACAGAAGACACCTTAAATAATCCAACTGAGGCGGGGAGGATAGGGCAGAGGCAGGATCAGGACTAGCAAGGGGATGTCCACTCTACAAAGAAATAGCCAGGAATTACTGGAGCACCTCCTTGCAATGACCACCAACACAGGATCAGGAGAAACGGGTTTGTGGCATCAACTGTGGTTATAAACAGGGAAAGGCAATGGTGGATGGGAGCAGCCTGGAAACAGGGTTTATTTATGGGGATTTAGAGGGTGCTTTCAAGGAATGAGAACTCCTTTTTTCTCCCCACTCCCATGCTTCTAATGGGATAATTTACGGGATATTCTCCTGAGGAAGGTAATTTGCTGTCTCCTTCTCACAGCTTCCCCTTTACTAAAGAGAAGCCCAGAATACGGCTGTCCCTTGGGCAAGAGTCCTCTGTCTGATAAATGACTCAGAAATCTGTGTGTACAGCAGGACTACACTCAGTATTGGGCTGTTAGAGAATTCCTGAGCCTGGTGCAAAAAATAGGTTTGCATAAAGATTCCAGAGAAAGCAGAAAGACTCAGGGAAAAGCATATCCTTAATGCCCTATTTAAGAATTATGCAATAAGGTACCTGTAACAAAAGCTTTGTTTCATTGTTCCTTTATGTGCTGCTGCCTCCTCACTCTGCTCTCAGCTCTGAGTCCAAGCTGGTGAGAAAACCGCTCGTAACTTCTGTGTGGTTGGAGTGATGCCCAGATTTATTAGTGGAACCGAGTTAGGATTGGTGCTGCAAGTGAACAGGGTTTGTGCTGTGGCCTACAGCAGCTCTTGGAGCTCAGCATCATGTCAGGAGCACTGTGAAGGCTGCTTGGTTCCAAGGGGCTTGGCTCCATGCTTCCTGTAGCTCTACCTGAATCTGGATCAGAGAATTCCTCAGAAAGGAGCTCTTTTTAACCTTGTAGCTTGTGACCTTCCTGTCCTGTTTAATAGAGGTTTGATGCAAATAAGCATGATGAGCAAAATTCCTCCGTGCACTTTGAGCATTTTTTTTGTTAAGGAAACACCTAAGCTTGGATTGGTCCCAGGCTTATATCGTGGGTTATGTGTGTGTATTCAAAGCTTTTATGCTCTGTTACTTCATTTCATTTGATGTCTAGAAGGAATTGGAGAGTGCTGTACCTATGCATTGTATATTGTAATATTATCACAAGAAATTATTTGGAAATGGGAAACAAAGAACAAAAAAACCCACTTTATCAGAATTGTGCAGAAGATCAATGAAAACGCTGAGAGTCTCAAAGGCTAGAATCTCATCTGGAGTAAACTGAGGTAGTGAAACTACAGTGAGTTATATCAGATGGGAGCTGATGATGATTACTGGATGTGGGTGCTTTACAAGGAGAAATATGCCCATGTTTCCCACTTGAGTACTGACCAGTCTGTCCAAAGGCATAAAATCACCCTCTAAACTTTACAACTTGTCTTTTGCAGGAGGAAGAGGGAAGGATGGGGCACCCATTATAACCTTTCCAGAATTTGCAGGATTCAGTGAGATACCTGATGACGATTTTCTGAATGTGGTCACTTATCTAACCAGCATTCCCAGGTGAGGCTAAGCACAAATGTCTCTTGATTTCCTAGAGAGTTTTGCTTCCCCAGTGGCTTGCTGATTTTAGTGGTGCTACCAGGACATACCAGTGCCTCTGCATCTATCCAGTCATTATGAAACTTCCCTACGTACTGGAGGTCCTAGGAATTATTTCTGTTGTTTGCATGAAAAAGAAAGCTTCACACAGGGCAGGTTGAACTGAATCAGAGCAGGAGTAGATCTGAAGAGCAGCAGCAAAGATGGCAGATCAAAGGGAGCTGAGAGGGGCTGTTTGTGAGAAGTCTCAGGGGCCCTGGAGGTATTAAGGGAAGGGCTGCTTCTGGAAGGAGCCATGCTTACATAGTATGACTGCTGATTCTCTGAGCGCCTCTTTCTGTGCAGCTTTCCCCTTGCTGAGAAAGCAAGTTAACAGGATTCTGTTAGTTAGCACAGATCTATCTATCTGTTAGCAGATACCCTGTGCTTTCTGGTAGTTCATTTCTTTGGAGATTGCTCCACAGCCAGGATGTTTTCCTTGCTTTTTGCCTGCAGTTTTATAAGGATAGTGAAACAAACGGACTTCCCCTGCTCTGAGGAAATGTGCTAAGGCATGACTGCTGAATTACTTTTTGTTTATCTAAGAAAGCTTAATATTTTTTCAGTCCCCTGGTCCTGTCTCTAGACCATGGCTGTTTGTGCTAGTGAAAAGCACAGCAGCAATTTATTATTTCCTGTGGTCTTCTGTAAAAATGTGCTTAGAGGATAATAGTGGAAAACGTGCCTCCTTCAAGTTCGAGTGAGAAGTTTTACAGCTCCACCTACGTGTATTCCCCATATTTGCCAAAGTTGTTGCCAAAGAGTTGCCAAAGCAAGCTGAGAGAAACCACATACTGTGAGCTTAACAGCTTCGTTGTTTCACTCTGCTCTGTGGGACTTTTGTTCTGCCAGGGGAAACTGTTTTGAGTATTTCTTCACGGGCTTCAGGCCTGGGAGGGCGACCAGCTTCAGGGTGTACACAGCAGCAGCAGTGGCTGAGAAAACCACAAAACTAGTTTTTCAGTTCTTTGTTCTTGGTATGCAGGGAGATGATTCCCAGTAATGCTGTCACATGTTGGGGAACCAGCATGTTATATTGTCAACATGATAGACAGAAATGAGCTTCTTCAGCCTGTGTGAAGCCCAAAAGCACAGATGGGTTCAAAAGAAATTAGCCGAATTCATGAAGGATTGCTCCATCAATGGCAGCTGGACACAATGCCTCAGATTCAAACTCGGTCTGAAGAAATTAATTTTTTCCTTAATGCTGGGACGTGGGAGAATATACCAAGAGAAACATTGTCCTTCTCATTTTCCTGCTGCCTTTGTCTCAGTAGCCACTATCTACCAACACTGGAGTCAGGGTGTTGAGCTAGATGGACCTTTGCTTTGATTCAGTTTCAGTTCTGCATTTTCTCTTCTCCTGAGGAATCCCAGAGCCATGTGCAAAGAATGAAGAATTGAGTTTCAAAACTTTGTAATTCAGGAGAGCTGCAATATACCTATTTTACAGATGATGAGGTATGTGTGAGTAATATCTCACTGTGCAGACAGGCTCACCAATACTTGTGTTGAGTAAGTGACTGTTCAGTTTGCTTTAAATTACTTGTTCAAGCTCAGTGACAAGCTGGGCTTTGAAAGTACATTTTCTGCATACCAACACATTGGTTTGACTCTTAGGTTCAATCATAGACCACACTGTAGGGATGTGCATTTTCCAGGGACTTTTCTAATCTTTATTGCAGTGCTTTTAGAACTGTTGCCTGCATTTCTTGATTCACTATTTGAAACTTGCCACTATCTCTGTAAATGGTGAGGGAGAAAGATGTTAATTTAGAAGAAGAACCTGAGCAGCAAGCTTTGTGTGGTTTATGACATAATTATATGGAGTTCAATCTCAATGAGGCATAAGTAGTGGATCTGTTTGGGTGCAGCAGAGCCCTGTTAATCTGCAGTTGGCTGGTCCATGCACAGTGTCTCTGCCGTATACCTCAGCAAGCTGTAGAGGGACTGCATTGTTACTTTTGCCAGGACTACTGTACTAGATAGTGCAGTGTGTAATATAACAGCATTCCTGTGCATGTAGTTTCACTGCTAGTAGCCCACCTTTTACTTTAATTCTCAAGAAAGATGTGAAGGTATCCAACAAAGTGACCAAGAACAGAGAATAGACTCTAATTCTTCTGGAGTTACAAAGGGTACGGCCATGAATCAGGTGAGATGAAGTATAGTTTCAAAAGCAGTTCATCCTATTTATCATAGAAAATACTTCCTTCTTCAGAGCTTAGTGAACCAGAGGAATCAGCATCATTTTCGAGGCAAATGTAGAGAGAATGTCTGTCTTCTATAGTGCCTGATTTTGCATATCCTATACGATAAGGTTCATGCTAGTTGCAGAGATAAGCTCTGTGATTGCAGATAACATCATTTAGTGTTAGTTACTTTCTAAGTCCCTCTGGAATGATTAATCTTATATGCTCATATGACAAAGCATATGACAGGATTGAAGATCAGCCCAGTGAGACTTTTGTAACCTGATTCATTTTCCCTCTGGTTAAACATCTGCTCATGGGAGTGCTCCACCAAAGGGGTCTGCATACAAACACATCCACAAGCACTCAGTAACATGGTGTATACATGTACATAGCTCTGTGCATGCATCAGAGGGCTCCAGAAAGCCCTTTTTACTTGCTTTATTGCATGGCCAGAATTACTTTAACTTGACATGGATTAGCTCCTTTGATAAACAGGTGCCCTTCTCTCCTTCCAAAAGAGGTCAGGAATTTCAACATCTCCTGACCTCCTCAAGTCAGTGTTCAAGGGCTAACTTGAATATAGAGCTGAGGATGGAACAGTTCTGCTGATTGCAGATATTTCATTCAGGGAAAGGAAACCTCTCTGCCAGACATCTGTAGATCTAGGCAAATGTGCCAGAACTTATTTTGGAGGTAAGCCTGATGTTTATCTGCTCTTCAAGATTGTCTTCAAATCCTCATTTTCAGAGAACTGGGGAAACCCCAATGCGTTTTCATAATGAGGGTAGAGATATTACAGTACTGACACTGCGAAAACATTGATAGAATGTGTGTGTTTGTTTTTAAACAAACTTTCTCTGGATGCACACTCGAGTGGGGTTCTCAGCTGTACACCCGCTCGTGCTGATGCTGCCATCTCGGCCCGGCCTCTTTCTGTGGCTGTTTGCCTGCATCCATCCCTTGGTGCCAAATGACATCCAGACCTTGGTATGGCCTTTCAGCATGCTGGTTGAAATAGGATGACTTGCTGACACTCTCTCTTTCCCTGGCTAAATTTAGGACCTCAGTCAGTCCTGTCTAGCTAAAAAGAAAAAAAGAATCCACAAAAACCCCCCAACAACAACAACAACCAAACAACCCACAAACAAGCAAAACAAACCAAAAAAACTCCACATCAAAAAGCAAACATACAAATACCATTGGCTTATCTCAGTGACAACTGATACTATCCTGAACATCACTTGAACATGAAGACCCCAGGTTGAGACTTTTGTGTTTACATTCTCACCCTTTCTGTAACAATCTGCAGCACACACAGTATCTTTGTTGCCTTTATTTGAACATTATCAAGGAGTTTTATTCTGTGGAATATTTGTTAAGCTGCTAAAGGATATGTATGTGTTTGTGTATATCTAAGACTACTGAAGGGTGTGTATACATTTGTGTATTTATGAAAGGTAAAACAGAGGAATTCTCTTCCCCGTGCTTGAGAGGCACTGCTGCAAACACATTTTCTGTCCTCTGCAGAGACCTGCATGTTGCACTGCTAAAGAGGAAAAGTCATATATTGTCACTGAATTTTGTGATCCTCACAGGAATGCTGTAAAAATACTGAATTGGAAAATTCAGTGAGTTTTCCTGCTAGTAGTATGAACTATGCATTTGCATGGCATCCCAGTTTTTCACAATACTTTGGCTTTCAGTTTTTGGTCCTGCAGAGCTGCAGCAAGAGCTCAGAGTTGTTACTGTGTTGAGGGTCGTCAGTAGATTATTGACATGAGTTTGTATAAAATGACCCATGGAAATGGAGTTCCTGGGTTGGTCCTTTTATGGACAGTGGAATAGGGATCAAGGAGATACTTTAAACAATTTTTTGTTGTTAATCTGTGATTAGATGGTTGATTGCAATATGTCCTCTGATTATGACATTTATACGCTTCCTGCCTGCCTCTGGTTTGTCCTGGGATGACTGAACCATCCAGCTCTGAGGAAGTTTCTGGGCACTTCTCAGTGTGTACTTCTTAGCTTCTCCAATGCTGAGTGCTCTTGGAAGGCAGAGAGCAGAGCAGTCCCACTGAAACCTTGCACTCCAGAGTGGGATTTTTGAGAGGGGAAGAGAGGATGGGGTATTTATGAGGTCTACTACATATGTGGAATGGAGCACCAAATCAGTGCCTCCCAGATCCTCCTTGAAAAGCACTGAGAAGGAACAGGAGCTGTTATTCTAGCCAATAAATTGAAAAGGATAGTTTTGAATGACCTGCAACCCCAAAATAACTTTGTGATTGGCAAAATAGAACTCTTCAATTTCTGCTTTGCCTACCAGAATTCCTGGGGCTTTGTGTACACAAGTCAGGAGATACTGATGGCTTGGAGCTCAGTGCCCCTGTCAGGTGTCAGCACACTTGGAGAATGAAGACTGCAGGGGGGTGTCTAATATCTTGAATTACTTTGCAGAAAAAAAAAGATCTGGGGGTTTTGTCTTCAAAAGAGCACAGTGTAATTTGTGGCCCTTAACCATTCATGTCACCTAGACTGGCAGCAGAGTAGCACAGCAGCTGAGAGATTCAGCAGATAAAATATTCATGTTTTGTGTAAGCTGCTAGCCTTATGCTGGAAAGAGAAAATTTGCTGGCTTTCCTTCTCATGTGCATTTCTGCCAAATATTCATTCTTTCCACTCTACGTTGTGTTTTCATAATGGGCTCTGAGCATGATGTGACGGAGGCTGTGTTTTGCTGCAGTTCTCTGCCTTGGAACGGGAGTATCTCCCTGTAACCCAGCACACCTATTTCATCTGTTTTGCAGTCTGGAGGCTGCCAGCATCGGATTCATCATCATCATAGACAGACGACGGGACAAATGGAGCGCAGTCAAGGCATCCCTGACACGAATAGCAGTAAGTGCTTGCTTTTTAAATTTATCTTCTAGAAATTAAAATTGTCTGCTGAACCTTCAGCACACCGTACAACCTTCTGTGCTCATTTTAAGCTCCCATTTTCTGGCTGTGGATGCAGATTCTTCCCTGCCCTGCAGCTCGTAAGTGTTAAATAACAGAGGGAGGAAGCTGCAGAAACAAATTACATAGTCTTGTTTACCACTGAATTAGGACAAATTCCTTATTTTCTGGGTTGACTGCGATATAAATTCTAGTAATTTGAAGTTGGTTCCTAGAGGAGTATGAGGTACCCTTCTGTGCCCTGAGGAGGGATGACGTGGACTGCTTATGAAAGAAATAGATCCCAAGGGATTTGTGTCTGCATGGTAGTAAATGATCTCTGTCAGAAACTCTTAATAGCTTATTATATCTCATTTGCAAAAGTCAGAGCTGGGCACTGATTTTCAGTGCTAAGAAAAGCAGCTGCGTTTATACATCTCTCACTAGGAACATTTACTGTGTGAGGACCGAGCACTTACACACAGAGGTGTAGGGTGGAGGGATGTCAAAGGGGACTTTAAGTTCTTTAAAGGTATTTAGACAGAAATGTTTTTTCATTCTCAGGCTTTTTTGCTGCTCTCTTCAAGAAATTGTTCTTTTTTTATGCTTGATGAGCTCAGAGGAGTGTGAGAAATGTAGGCTGGGTGTTGCAGGCAGGGCCGTGTCTGATAAACGTGTTGAGTGCCTGTGTGTATGTAAAAATATGCGAGGTTAAAAAAATTCAAAACCCTTTGCAGAGTGAATAGGTAGGTCAGCCTGGGGAATCCATCCGTGCCACCAGCTTCCTTCACCACGTCCAACGTGGGCAGCCAGCTTTGCCCTCTAGTGGCTGCAGCCTAAAAAATGGGAAAACCTCTGGTGTGATGGTGAAAATGGGGCTTGGTGGGGTTCAGATCTGGGGCAGGAAGGCACTTGTTAGGAACCTTGGAGCTCTGTGATAAATCTGTACCAGAAAAAAATGTGTGGCTGGGCAGTAAAATCCATGGGTCAGTCTTCCTATTGGCTTTGGAGATAGTGACAACGAGTACATGCTGAATGGGCCAGCTGATACAATGAGCAGCTGGACTAAGCAGGATTCAGTAAATCCTACCTGCTTTGCCCTGGTGAGGAAACACTTGGCTGAAAACTCCCTTGTAAGATAGAAATGTGCCTTCTAAGAATTCTGTATTTCCTGCAGGGAGCATTTCCAGGAAACCTGCAGCTGGTGTTTGTCCTGAGACCCTCCCGCTTTATCCAAAGGGCAATCGCTGACATTGGCATTAAACTCTATCGAGATGACTTTAAAATGAAGGTACCGGTAAGCATGCAGTTTTTTGTCCATGCATTTTCTTTATCTCCATATCAGCAGTTCTGGGCTGTCAGCAATTTCTCATAACCCAGGACTCCAAGTGGCAACTGGGGCCTTTCATCCTGGTCTGTGGGGTGATGCCAAAGAGTTAATTAGCAGTGGATGGGTCAAAGTGTTTAATGAACATGTTCCCATGTCCAGTCTAGCTATAAAATGTGACTCAGTTTTTAAGTACTGACGTTTTAACTCAGTGGAGAAGTTCCCTTTGTGTAGGCAGAGGTAGATCCCACTCTAGTGACAAACATAAGTCTTCAGAGCTACAGAGCAGCAAAAGCCCAGGGCTGAATTCTGCACTATTTGATGGGTTATCCATGGGAGTCCTGACTGTCCCTGTAACATTGGTTATTCTGAATGCCTTATGATTCCCATGCCCTCAGGATTCAGAGTTAGTTTTTTTCATCTTTTTATATGCACTTGGCATATGCTGTAGGTTGACGAGACTGTGATTTGAAGAAGGTTATCAATCCTGAAAGAGTTTGAGATTATTCTGTGAGAGATCTTTTAGGAGTTGTTTTTAGCTGCATGTTTGCATGTGGTGTCAGAAATTTTCAAATTTTATAAATAAACTTGAATTATGATTATTGATGATATTTCATCCTGGATCAGACTCATACTGTGTTCCACAGTGACTTTACTGGAGGGATTTCAAATTACTATTTTGGATTTTGCTTGTGGGTTTATATTGTTTTGCCAAATACTTATGGCTCTCCTCCAACAAATTCTAGCTCTGTCAATACTCAGGTTTGAAGTTCAGGTGTTTAAAACACTTTCTGCTTCTCCTGAAGTGAGAGACAGCATCTGTTTATTACAGTGCATACAGAAAAGGAATCATGCACATACATTTGGTTACTGTGGTTAAATTGTAACATTTACTGTCTTTTGGTAAGGGTGGCTTTTTGGTAAACTGCAAAATTGAGGAAAAAAATTGTTTGAATACAAACTGAAATATTTTATAGTACTTTAAAAAATGGATGTACCTATATTTAATATGCCACGATCTGTTACTATAGCAACTGTTGTACCAGTGACTGCAGCCCAGAAAGGGACAACTTGATCAAGGACTGGCATTTTCGACCAATTCAGCATTTCCTATACTTCTACTGATTTATTTGACGTCAGAGTTGCATTTCAAAACTTGGAAGGGATCAAAGTTGGAAGGGAGGTTAATCCTAGGCAGGGCTCAAGCACTGCATTAAGTATGAAATGGTAACTTATCTTTCTTACAGGCAGGAAAATCAAGATATCAGTTTAGTTTGGGGTCGTCTTGGATGTTTTGAGCCATCCTGGGTATGTCCACAGAGCTCTTAGAGGGCAGCCTTACAAAAACTAAGAGCATGACATGCTTGCTGGATCCGCCTGCCTCCTGGCCAGATATCTGTATTCAGCCTGTCAGATTTATATGCAGGCTGCCCACATATTCCTGATGCAGTCTAAGTTGCTTAGGGTTGTGCTACAGGTGTTCTAAGTTCCTGGGATCTGTCATGCTCTCTGGAGGGGCTTTTCTCCTGTGCTGCAGTCCATCCTAAAAACACCATCTGGACATGTCCTTGTACATCCCAGTTTCAGAGCGGGGAAGTTACTGAGAACGATGTTTGTTTGTCCTCCTTGAAAACAGCATCCTAAATGCCAAGCATGAGAACAGGACTAGGGAATTCTTGTCCCATTGGAGATGTCCTTACTCAAGGAATTAGGGATCAGTACCTATCTTCAATATCATCATGAACTTTTCAATTGTTTCAGGTTGTTTGTTCGTGTTGTGTGTTTGGCACTATGACAACATTCATGTCATAACTGGGCCGTGGATGGGTGGCATTTCCTATCATAACTGTGAGTGAGTCAGGACCAAGACATGAGCATTCAAACAGGGCTCCAAGAATATTTTGTGCATTTGTTTAGGCAACATTTTTTTAATAGTTTATTTGAGTTATCAGGCTGTAAATATGTTCAGTAAAATACATTTCCTGGGTTAAATCAATGCTGGAATTAGTAGAAGCCAGAAGATCAAACAGGAGCTGGAAATAAAGGCTGAAATAACCAACAAGACACAAAAAGGAAATGCAGGATTTATATCACACTGACATACAAATGTGGGTAATAAAACCTCGTAAGGTATATCTCTATTGGGATAGTGATTTGATTCAATATCCTTAACCAGGATCAAGATACAGACATATTGGAGACACAGCAGGGTTCTTTTGAGATTGAAATCTGTGAATTCAAAAGGAACTCCCAGAGATGTACCCAAGGAACCTTCCATCATAGGAAATGAATTAAACCATCTTCAGAACATACATAAAAGGCTGAACAATCTGTCTATAGCAGGCACTTCCTTGAGCTTTGTAGGCTGTGACTTTTTTTGACAGCCTAACCCATCAAGAAGCAGCCCACCACAGCTTCATGTTCCACACTGACCTTTCTCCTCTAAACTGCTTCTCCCTGGCACTCTCCAGCTGACAGACTGTGGCTGTCTTCCACCTGGCAAGCAGCATGGGAGATGCTAATGCTCTCTTAGATTGGTTTCTTAGATGGATGCTGGATTGCTCATAGGCTTTCTCCTGCAGAAATGCCTGCGTGGTAAAGATCCGTGCCCTGTTGGGTAGCACCGTAGCTGGCAATATTAATAGGTTTGCTTTGTGGCCCATGCTGAGCATACCAGGTTAAAGCAAACATAAAATTCTTCCTAAAAGAAAACTGCACGACGGTGTTCCTCTGTAGTTTCAGAGAGGTTTGAAGTATCAGAAGATTTCCAACTTGTCAGCAACATCTCTAATGGGGAAGCGCTACAAAGCAGTTTTCAAACGTGATTTTCAATTCAGAATTAGTGCATAGACTTCAAGTTCCAGTCTGAGGCCTTTCCAAAGATGATGCAGCTTTTTGAGTTTTCTAGCTTTGATCTTAACAGAACAGTGTTTCATAACACATTCAGGGAACAGTTTTTCCTTTAACTTTGGCTGAGATACTCAGCTTTCTTTGCCTCAGTTTCTTCACCAACAAGATCTCCTGGTTTCTGTGTTTGAAGACAGGGGTCAAGGAGAAGATGAATTGCTCAAAGAGAAAAAGAATAGAGTGAGGGCCTACTTGAGAATATTCAGCCTGTACAGGTCCCTGGGACCAGATGCATCCTCTACTCTTGTGCCAAGTTACGTTAAAGTTTGGATGGACAGACAACTACATGTGGATTTAAAAACTAGTTTCATGGTGGGTTAGGAGGGTAATGGTAATGGGTGATACTGTACCTGGAAGTGGGCAACAAGTGGAGTGTTGTAGTGATACCTGCTAAAAACCTGTTCAGGTTTGTTCTCCAGGCTTTTCTTAGAGCACTATTAGCCTGGAATATACATCCTCTTATCTCCATACATCTGCACTCATCTCATTGTCCACAGTGTTTGCCAGTGTACTTACCATGCTCCATTGGAGCCTGCTGACATGCAGAGCCACTTAACTGTTCTTTAAACAGAGTCAAGTAACACATATGACATATTTCTGACATTTATTTATTTAAAATTCTTTGTCATTTGTGCTCAACATTTTGTTCTTCTGTTGCTGAAATCATGGAGTATCTTCTAGCTGTTGGAACAAAAATAAATTGTGTGTTACTTGTGTAACCACTTGTGTTGACAAATTTACAGTGATTGCCAAAAGGTAGCGCTACTTATCTGAAGCTGAACTCAAAACTTGTTTGGCTCTCTTCAAGCAGGTCTAGTGGTAAGGAGATTCTAAAGTTAAAAAATGGATCTAGGTTTATCCCTCCTTTCTCTTCCATTATGATTTTAAATGGAAAAATGCCAGTGAATTCAGTGAACATACAGTGCCAAAAAAATCAGAAAACTGAAAGAAAAATCTTATTCTCAATGGTTTCATTTCAGCACTTCCCTGGATCAAATGGTTGGTGTTGAGGAAGCTGTTTAACTTGCCTGTGCCTCCATTTCTCTGTAAATAAAAGTTATCTAGAGAATAAATTGTTTTCTGGAAGGTTGTGTGAACATTAGCGATACCATACTTTTGCTCTTGATGTGCATGCAAAATGACTGAGCCTAGCAAGGAGTAAGATGATGTCAAACCAAGGCTAGTTAAAGGATGTCCATGTACACATTGAGAAGGCAAAATCTAGAGAAAATAAGCTGTGGCCATGGCATGAGCAAATAGAAGATGAGAACTGGCGGCCTATGGTGGAACTGCAGTGGTCATATGTGTTAAGGCAAACCCAGATCCTAGGAACAATGACTGAAAGGCTCGTTATTTCTCTCAGTCCAGTGTGTTTGGATTCATTTCAGATCATCATGTTAAATTCTGTGTCTGACCTGCATGGCTACATTGACAAAAGTCAGCTGACCCGGGAGCTGGGAGGAACCCTGGAGTACGGCCACAGCCAGTGGATCCATCACCGAACTGTGAGTGCTGCTGCTGTTCTTGCACAGCTACACCAGAACTGGCCAGGTGACAAACGCAGAGCAACCACTTCAGCAGTGACTTTTCAGTTGCATTACAGCCTATGGATTCTGCTAGGGACTCAGGGAAAGAGGAAATCCATGACTCAAATAGAGAAAGGCAAATTCCCTAAAAGTTTGTAACAGAAGCAGTAAATGTATCTCACTGTGCACCTGGCCCAGGGCCCAACAGTGTCATGGTCTTACTCAGCAAGGCCTGTGGGCACATTCTCTTGCCTTTTAAATAATGGATGGGCTTCATAGGCCTTCAGCTGAAATTGAAAATAGGCTTTAGCACTTTACTGACTTTACAAAGGTCAAAAGTCTCACTTTAATGATTAATTATGTCCATGCTTTTAAGAGAATAAAAATACTCAGGGCATTATATTTTATTTTTCATTTCTATACTATACAAGCATGCATTCCAGCTGGGTCTTATTTTGGGTAACTGAAGAGGAGTTGTTAGTAGGAAGGCAGAAAGACTTCTTATTCTATTGAGGAAAATTGTACAGGTTTGATTGTTCCCTTTTTGGGCTGGTTAATGCATTTCAGTGTCTGCTTCAAAACAATGTAAACAATTCAGTATGGTGCCCAGTTAAGATGACAGTTCACGAAAAACAGACTCCAAACTCTGGCACATTAGCAGATAAAATATTGTCTCATTCTTCCTAAGCAAAAATGGACTAAGCTGGGTCATGATCCTGGAAAATTAATTAATTTCATAGAGAGTTTATACAACATTTGCATCTCTCTTTGTGGGTTGACTTGCAAGATTGGTATATTAGAGCCCACATCTAATGTGAGCCTCAATGTTTTGCAAAGTTCTGAGTTCCCTGGGTCTGGGTCTGTTGATGCCGATGGGCAGGTTACATCTAACACTCACAGAAAGAGCTTTTCTGAGGTAATTTAAGTCAAATCACTTTTGTCACTTTCTTGGTATAGTTTTTTTGTGCTTTGCTGTCCTTATAAAATTAAATTTTACTCTCCTTGAGAACCACCAAATATTTCAGGCTTCTAAATATGCAAACATAGAATCTGAATTTCCTCTAAAGTTAATTTTCTACATTTATAGCTGTGTTGACTATAATGAGGTTAGGGATGAGATGGGTGAACAGGCTTATTTGTCAAAAGTATCAAAAATATGAAACTGTCCTTGCAGGAAGGGGGAGTGTGAAGAAATGAATCATCTATATGAGCTTTCAAACAGCAAAAGGTTTGAAAATATGAAGGGGAATAAAAAGAGGCACAAGAAAGGTTGTATTGTTTATTAATGACAGGGGTTTGCATAAAGCAATAATATATAGAGTTACTAATAGATATAAAGGTTTTAATCACATGTCACAGGTCTGAACATTTTATTCTTATTGAGAAGGCAGCACTGGTTTTTTTAGCCTTCCTCACTTCCCTATTCTTCATTAAAACCACAGATTTCTGACAAGTTTTGTGTTGGTGCACCCAAATGATAAAGAAACAGCAATGTTCCAATGAATTTATGCATTTTAGCTGTATTTGTAGTTGCTTGTTCTTGTATTTGTGTACTAACATGAACAGATGGGAGGAAGTGACTGGAATGCATCTCGTACTGATAGGCAACATGGAGATGCACTTCTTCAGAAGTCAAGGGAAGACAGATTACTGCTGAGTGAACAATGGTTGTATAAATATAAAGGCTTTGGCCTACATATTTTAGGAGTGTTCACAACCTAAATAAAACCTTAATTAAAATTTTAAGTGCAGAAGAATTTCCCAGCAAGCATGGGCAGAGGATCTGAAGATCCAGGCCTGGCTTTGAAGCTGATGTCCTCTGTGGTTTCATTATGTCTGCTGAGCTCTGGGAGTTCCCCGTTGGCTCACAGAGGTGACAATATGTGCGGACCTGTGAAAAGGTCGTTTGTGACACGTGGTTTAATTTGTAACTTTTAGCACATCCACCCAAAAAAAGGCAACGTGACCAGCTTTTCAGGCATGTAATACTTGCAGCACAGTGTGCCTGAAGCACAAAGTGCTGTTAGAGGGCTAAGGGTAAATAACCAATCTGTGACTTTATGCTCTTGCTTTTCCAGGCTATTGAAAACTTTGCAATGACAGTAAAAACAACAGCACAGATGCTACAGACCTTTGGAACAGATTTAGCAGAGACCGAACTTCCCAATGATGTGCAGTGCACAGAGGAGCTTCTCTCCTCACACACCGACCACCATGGCAAGCTGAAGGTGATTGTTGCCCCATGATGGCTCCAGCAGTGTAATAGATGAGTTCTGATTTAACAAAATTTTCTGCCATCACTTGGCAGTCCATTGTCTGGAACCCCCTGAGGAGGAGAGAAACCTGGGTTCAGGAGGTTGATTCGATTCAGCTGTGGAAAAGGATATTTTACAGCTTCAGGAATGGTAGAATGGGGAAATGTCACTTCCACTGTGTGAGAGGGAGTGATGGGATCACATCTGGAACAGCATGGGCTCCTGATGAAGAGTTCATGAGGAAGGATGAACTTACATTGGAGCAGAAACAGAGAACATCTGTGATGATAGTCAGGAACAGACAGAATGATCTAACTAGATGATGACTCGTTTTGTTTAAAAAAAGTTGGGGCTAGTTTAGCTTTGCAGAGTAAGGGTCAGAAGTAAATATTACTGCTGTCAACAAATGCCTTAGTTTAAACACAAGATTAAAAATACTACTTAAGATATATTAGCACAAGAATAATTTTTATGGAAGAAGTGTGCAGTGATGTGGGGATTCATCAGCTGACAAGTTGATGTTTGAGCCTCATTGTCTTTTTTATTGCTCATCTTTCATGCTGGGAAGACACTTCTGTGGATGACTTCTTATAGCTGATGTACTATGGCTCAGCATGTCACAATGTTGTTTGAGGAAATTCCACTAAGAAGTGCAATGTCTCAGCCCAGTCTCTCAGCTCACAATCTACAGCATACATTCAATTTGTGGTAGAATAATTTATTCTGCAAGTGGCCTGGTCAGATATGCAATCTGCTCAGGAATTACTCTATTCCTTTTCTCAGAAATAGATCTACTATTCAAAGTGAACAGATTTAGGTCTCTGCATTTTCTAGAAAAACATATCACCTTTGGTAAGCATTTATATTTTGTTTCAAGTATTTTGTACCTATGAAAGAATCCTCCTTTATCATGACTATGTTGTCATCTAAGAGATATGAGTGCTGTTAGAAGTACATACAATTTGGTTTTTGGCTTGTTTTTTTTCTCTCAGGATGAGCTGAAACTAGCAGTGAAGCAGGGGGCCACCTTACTGACATGCATCCGGGAGCCAGTCACCCGAAGTGCCAACAGCAAACTCAGTCCTGATGAACTGGAAAATGTGGCCACAGTGGAAAGGTCAGTGGAGCTAGATTATCTTGTGAAACTTGCTAATTTACTCCTAAGAGATGCAAGTGTAATTTAGATAATTTAAATATGCAGGTTATAAATTACCACTGGCTCACCTACTCAGGATTTATTGGACAGGTAAGTCAGAGAAGGGAATAGCTTAGAGGAAGTTACTTGAATAAACTGTCAAAGCAAGTTCAAACAAGTCCTGAATTCTGTGGTAATTTTTGGTCAGACCACTAACTAGCTGCCTGAAGATTCAACGTGGGACTTACTTTCCCCACAACGTGTATGTCCTTCAGACTTCTGTGCCTGGTTAGAAAGTGGCACCTGAATGTCCTGATGATGAGAGAGGTGGTGTGCTTGTAAGTGTCCATGGAAACACTGGGGGAGGAACAGATGAAGATGAGACCTGAAACATACCGTGTGTCACAGCTGCAGAGACACAGAGAGAACCCCCTTTTCCTTCCTACAATGCTAGTTATTACCATGAAGCTTTTAGTCACCATGTAGAAGTTTCTGCTGTGCCATGTGATGCAGTGGAAAGAGAAATGCCATGCTAGGGTTTCAGTGTGTCTGCATTCACTGGGAACAAAGGTGCTAAAAGTAAAGCTGAGCTGATATTTTTCACTGAATACTTTAAAATCCTTTAAACAGTCGTCCCAAAGGAATTTGCTGATTCATCTTGAATTCAACGACGAAAGCTGACAAAATCAGCTTTGATTAAAAACACGTTTTTCAAGGACAGATTGGAAACAGAAATATGCTTTTGAGAGGAATAGGAGGGAGCTATTGGCATT
The DNA here is from genome assembly GCA_013397055.1 of Pachycephala philippinensis. Taxonomy (NCBI): domain Eukaryota; kingdom Metazoa; phylum Chordata; class Aves; order Passeriformes; genus Pachycephala; species Pachycephala philippinensis. The sequence goes on along the minus strand of VWZT01011096.1, from coordinate 116,816 downwards.
TGCTCCAATAACTTGATGATTTCAGCACTCATTGATCTCCTACCTGCCCAAAGAGTGACTTCCTTGTCATTTTTTCTACTTGTTTAAAACTGTTCTACTTTGTAATTAATGGATCATTGAGAAACTGCGAGGATGACTCACTAGCCTGGTGTCAGATATTTTACTGAAGATATGACACCTTGATATTAATGTCTTTGCAAATAAATGTTTCTTCATTTACACAAAGTAAAACAATGTCCATGGGAGTTATTATGAGCTTCTAACCTATTGTTTTTAATGGACTGGGAAAAATGATTCAGTCCTTGCCTATTTCTGATGGGTGAAGAAAATTAACAAGTTGTAGAGTTCTGCTTTAATCATTCCATAAAATAATAATTGCATCATATTCAATCTGCATCAGCTAAGGATGAATTAGCTTTGAAGCATTGGGTGGAAGCTAAGGAGGCACAGCTGCCCTTGGCTGCCAGCACACGGAACAGCTCTGAGTCCCTCTTGCACATCAGGAGGCAGGACTGCAACTGCCACAGTAGATCCATGTAGTTGTCACTCATCTGTCACATTCCTGCCTGTCCTACTGCAAATTTCATTCTCTTTTGCTTAAGGGAGAGTTGACACAGAGCTCTCTTACATAAGTGTAGGGCTCCCCACCATCTCCCTGCTCTGCTTTCTGCCATCAATTACTGTAACTTAAAAGAAAGGAACTATAGGAAATAAGTACATTCTGTTCATTATAATTTCTTAACAGGTTGTTGGCTCAGTTGGATGAAACAGAAAAGGCTTTTGATCAATTTTGGACCAAGCATCATCTAAAACTAGAACAGTGCCTGCAGCTTCGACACTTTGAACATGATTTTAGAGAGGTATTTCTTTGTTCATGCTGTCTAGCCTTCTCTGGTAAATAAGGTCAAATTCTACCCATACTTAGAGTATGCTGGTGATCCAAAAAGGGGGTTGGGAGAGAAGCCCTTCATTATGAAATAGTAAATGGATATTCAAAAATTAAAGTCTTGACAGCTTTCAGATGTCTTACAACACTTGAATAAGGCAGAGTGAGGAAAGTGCCAGACTGTGAGGCCAAAATGTGGAACACCAACTTCTTGATAAATAATTTTGTATTTAGGTGTGAAGTTATCAAATATAATTTCTTCTGTGATGGTAAGTTGACAATCCCACCAGAGTCAAGGGAATACAGTTCAGAAAGCCCAAATGTCAGCCCAGAGACTGGAGTAATACAGATTCTGGAGTAATATAAACTCTGGAGTTACAGGTTGTCAAAACTTTGTGGGCCTAATTAGTGAGAAGCAGGGAAACTCTTTGAAGAATAGTTGGGTGTTGATTTCTTCCTTGGATTTTCCATTTTGGAACAAGCTGAAAGACTAAACTTGAGATGCAGACTCTTCTCAAAGATGTAGGTGAATGTTTGTTGTAATTGTTATCAGTGTCTTGTGATGGGGTTTTGGGTGGGTTTATTTTGTTTTGGTTTTATGTTTTTGTTGTTGCTGTTTTTTAGATAAAACTGACACTGGATAACCTCATGGAAACACAAGCAGGTTTTACTGACATTGGAGACAGTGTAACTCGAGTTGAGAACCTCCTCAAGGAACAGAAACATCTGGAAGAGAAAGGACAGGTTTGCACTCAATTTAGTGTTCTAGCTGCTATAGATATGGTATTCTAGACATTTCTTTGTCACTGTATTTTTTTTTTTTTTTGGTCCAGATTTACTCTCTTCTCATGAGTCATTATTTTAAATTGCAAAACACAGATCCTAATTTCCAGAAGCCAGGGTTGTTCAGACCCAGTAGTTCCAGTTCATTACTTGGAAAGCTAGGGAAAAAAACAGGGGAAAAACTTTGTATGATGAATGTCCCCAGTGTGTGAGAAAGAAGAAGTGGACTCCATAACCTCAGTGGGCAAACTGTTCCAGTGTTTGGTCACTCTCACAACAAAAAAGTGCTTCCTGAGAATCAGATGGAACTTCTCGAGTTTCAATGAGTCAATGAGTTTTCACTTACTGACATTGAAGTTGGCCTTCAATGTAAATATAAAGTAAGACATATCAGCTATATTAATATTCCAAACCTTTACCCCCAGGCTACAGCAGGGGTTATGGAGATGGATTGTCCTTATTATGCATGTCATTCTAACTTTGGATTTTTCTCATTAATGTCACAGGCACCTTTGGAGAAGGCCCAGTCTCTAGCTCTCCATGGAGAACAGCTCATCCAAAACAACCATTATGCAGTTGACTCCATTAGACCAAAGTGTGTTGAACTCAGGCGGATTTGTGATGACTTTACCAATGAGACCAAGAAAAAGTATGATATTTTGGGAAAGTCTCTTGAGCTGCATAAGCAGTTAGATAAGGTGAGTGAACCTTCTTAGATAACAACCCTGGCAAGATTCTACTAAAAATGAATGATTTTATAAGCTCAGGTAATTACAATTAAGATAAAAATTTGCATTTGTTTTTTCTTCATTTCATTCAGTAAATGTTACCATAAATATTGGAGCTTTGCATTAGTTCAGCAAGTTCAGTTCTGTGTATCCTGGTGGGGTGACTTGTGGGCAGGAACTGCTACATGCTATGAGCAACATTGATCCCCTTTAATGACATGTTAGGGAAAACCTGTTTTTCATAGAGTAGAAGCAACACTTGACAACATGGACTGTCAGTGATGATAAGTCCTTCTTCCCCCATTTTTCTTTAAAGGCAAGCCAATGGTGTGAAGCTGGAATCTACCTCTTAGCTTCCCAAGCTGTGGACAAGTGCCAGTCACAAGAGGGAGCTGAAACTGCACTGGTTGAAATTGAGAAGTTCTTGGTAACAGCTAAAGAACACCAGCTCTCCAACCTGAAGGAGTTTTACAATCAGTTTGACATGATCCTCACCCCCGAAATAAAGGTAAAACCCCTCAGATGTGCATGTGCTCACTTAGAAGTTAAAAATTTCCTATTGCTTTGTCCATGAGACTGTACTGGGCTATATATTCAAGTCTGCTAAAATATGCCTCTTTCTCTACTCCAAAAGGGCACAGAGGTGAGCATTTATGGCAGTAAGTTTTACTCATAAGAGTAGTTGTGCAACATATACGTCATTTTCTTCCGAGCAGTGCTAGCAACACTGCTTGAGTCACCGTGTCTTGGTCAGTGAAACTGTGATCTGGGCAGAATGCAGGGACTGGGTTGCAATAAACTGCAGCACAGTGTGATCTCCAGCTCTAGCCTGAGTCTGGTAATAAAAGTCCTTTCTTCACTTGCCCAGTCCAGCACTGACAACTGTTCGTTGTTTGCCTTTTCTTTTTCAAGGCCAATGCCCAAAGAATTGTACAAAAACTCGAAGATGTACAAGAAATGTTTGACAAGAGGCAAGTGAGTCTGAAGAAGCTGGCAGCCAAACAGACCCGGCCAGTACAACCTGTTGCTCCACATCCTGAATCTTCCCCAAAGAGAGCATCACCAAAGATTACCAGACCAGCAGTAGTAGGTAGGCCATGAGTAGCTGCTTTCAGACTCACACCAATGATTTGTCCACACGGTCATGTTTGATTTTTGTTATCAGAATGAACACTTGAATTTGATGGGCAGTGTCAGCCTTGGAGGTCCAGCTATTAAAAATGAATATGAAATATCTGTCACTGCAAACATACAAACAAGGGTGAATCAAAAAAACCCACTAGGCTTCTCTTCCTAGGTCTAATCTGCAAAGTACATTTCTATACTGTGTTTCAGTGTTTCTTATATCGCTAATTCTCAAATACCCAAGCTATAGGGTAGTCAATGCAAGCCTGCAATGTAAGCATGAGAACCTCTTTTACATTGCAGATACTGTAATGTGAATATTTGGCTTTAAAGGCTCCCAATTCCTCAAGTTTTAATCAAATACTTGCAAAACTAAGGCTTCATTAGTGACACTGACTCATTTGTGGAATTTTTGCTTTTTCCCCGCTACATAGATGTTAGTTCACTTTCTACCTTGTCCTCTGCTAACTATAGGAGCTGAGCATTGCTTCTGTTAGGGAATTACTGAAAGTTGCTGATTTGAGGTCAGCATGTGCCTTTAACCAAGACAGCTATTTTCTGCAAAAGGAACATGGGTGAAGCTAATTTGAAACCGTGTATCCTGGAGACCGGCCACCCTGTGCTTGGTGGCAGAAAGCACTTGTCCCTTTGGAACCTTAGGGCTGCTTAAAAGGGAAACCTTTAGCAAAAAGCCTTGAAAAAAGCTTTAATTTGCATGAAGAGCATTTAATAAACTGTTTTCTCAGCAGGAAGATTAGGATGGCCAGTAGCCTGACCATTTTGCTTTCTAGGCATACCAGCAGAAAGTCACACCAATGTCCCTGTTCTCCTCTGCTCCCCAACATTCATCCTTTCTTCCAAAGGAAAATCACCTTCTTCCCATTCCCATGCCAGTTTGACATCTGTACATTTTTTCGCCCCAAACCATGCTAGCTGTGTTTTATGTACAGCTCCTACCTCAAATTTCAGCTTCTCTATTGGTTAAAGGCAAGCTGAGAACACAATGCCTGTGAAGAGGTCCTGCTCTGCCACACACACATCCTCCAGCCACGTGCTCCCCTCTTGCACTGGCGTGGGCAGTCAGTTTGCTGGAGGAGTTGTGTGATTTGCCTTGAAAACTGAATAAACAGACTGCAAAACCACAGTAGTTCTTTTTCCATTGCATGAGCTACGGAAATGCAGGGAGCTCTGGAGATCACACAGCCCAGTCACCTTCTCCAAGCAGCACTAGTGTCAGAGTTCATCAGATTGCTCACTGCATGGCCAGTAGTGCTGAAGCAAAGGAAGTTGCAGAAAATGGGGTTATGGGGTCAGTAGGTCAGAGCCAGTTAGTTCCTGTCGGTGGCAGCACAGTTTTAGGATGGCTTTCACCTATTGTGAAACTGCATCTTCAGGCTGAAAGCTAATCTTGCAGTTCTGTTTATGGATGCAGTTCCTTGAACTGTTTCTTGAACTGCTTTCTTGTCATTTTAGAATACTTGCAGATTTTTTGTTAAATTGTTTGTATAAATAGAACCTTCTAGAATAGTCACTAGCTTATGACAGTACTCTGAGTTTTGATTCTTGTTCATAGAGCCCATCCCATACTATCAGCTCATTCACAGAAAATCATGAGATGATCCCTTGCTCTGTCCCTTGAATTGCAGTTCACGGTTATACAACCTAATACAGGATGACTGTGTGACAAGACTTAGCAGTTAATGTCCAGTTGCAAAATAATAGGTAGGTGAAATTTAGTTTAAAATTTTACTCTGGTTGTTCTGTGAGGAGCTGCAAAGTGCAACCCGGTCCTATTCAGGCATTGATAAGTAGACTCTGCCACCTCATTCAGTCTTGAAGGTGACTGACTGAGAGTACCTCTGTGCAAAGAAACAGAAGTGCCTGAGTATCTACAGCTTATCCAGGCACTCACAGTCAGTTGCTTTAACAGCCACGAATAGTACATGTATATTCACATATTCTTTATGAATCATTTTGGTGTTATCCAGAGAATATTCGGAAAATATACAGAGACGCATAATTTGAAATTCCTGAGTGCCCTTTCCCTCAGAATGCCAAAGCACTTGGCAAATACTGGTCAGTATTTGAACCTCTTTTTTTCAGAAAGAAAACTGAAGCACAGATAAACCAAGGAATTCACCAAGGTGTTTCACAGTCTGACTCTGAAACGTGTCTGAGAATAGAAACAGGGACACTGAGTCCTATTCCAAGCCTGAAAATGAGGCTGTGAAATTCTGCTCTTCTTGAAGCTACCCTCTTTTGGACTTTCCTCTGTGTCCTTTCTTCACATTCATGGCATCAATGCACTGTCAGCATTTACTTATGGGGAGAATTTATTGAGCAATATCTTGGAAACATGAGAGAGGCTTAGAGCACCTTCTTGAAACAGATTTTGTAACTCATTTGTCATTTGTTACCCAGGAAATACCTGAATATTTCTAAAAGCTTGCAAAATAGAATATGACAACAGGAAAATACCATGTTCCTAGACCATGTAAATACAAAGGCAAGCAAGGGCAATAAAATGTGGTAAACAGAAATAGAAGACCAGAAAGAAAGGCTTTTGTCTCCAGGCAGCAGAGTGACAATACCATGGCAGCACTGCGATGGTTGGTCTGTGAAAGGAAAAGAAGTTACATTTGTTCCAGAATAGATTTTGTTTTGTTTTTCCTTGCTGACTATCCATTTTGCTAACAGGGAGTGGTAGGGAGAATTAAATCCAATTCAGGGTGCTAATGGAAAAATCTTCACAGATATGAAAGCTCAGACATTAAATACTCCATTATTGTAACTGTCAGACTCTCCATTTTACATGGACAAACACATAGGCAGAGATGGATTTTCTGCACACAGGCAGAGCTGATACCATGTCTGAGAGAAAGGGCAGCTTTCTGTCAGGGAAATGACTGTCACAGATTCATGTCCATGTCCTTATGGCATCTGGTGACTCTCAGCAATCTTTTAGCTTAGTGAAGATGCAGAAAGGCAGCTCAGAGCTGCACTGTAAACTCTCCTTCAGTCAACACTTTTCTATGGGTCTGGAAACTCTGAAGCAAAATTCTAGATTAATCCAAATTTTGCTTGAACCTTCTGGTTTCACAAGTGGACTTCTATATTTTGCAGGGACAGGCCTGTTCAAGACTGAAGAACTAGTTCTGGAATTACTATGATGCTGAAAAGTCTGTGCCAGCTGTATTTGGTGCATGTTCTAGCTGTGAGAGCTTGATTAAATATTATTCACAGATCAACCCTAAAAAGACAGAAATCTCTGCTGACCTTTTTATAATAAGAGCCTTGAAAATATTTAAGTAGCATATATGACACCTTATTTTAAGGAGAACTCTGGTTACTCTCGATGGAAGCTGCTTGAATACTGCTAATGGCTAAATTTGTGCCTATGTGTGTTGGGAGGAGAGAAGTGGCACTTGATGGGGAAATATTTTTGTTCTGATTTACTTCTGAGGACTTAATTTTTGATGATTTGACTACATATTTGTTCTCTGAGTTTCTGTGCAAAACTCTTTAGCATGGAGTGAATTGGAACAGGTCCACAGAGCCAAACCACACAGCCTGTCAGGCACAGTGAGATGCACTACAGAACTGTAAAGGATAATACGTGCCATTAGGGATGACTGCAGTTAGCATCTATCTATTTTAATTTGCTTGTCATTCTCCCAAACTCTGACTCTTTGAAATGAAACTTTCCCAAAGGCTATCTTCTTCAGCCTCACACATTCTTGGAAAATTTCAGTAAAAGATGATTTGGCCATCTCAGTGGCCATGGTTAGGAAAAATGTCTTGCTTTAGTTACCTTTCTGGTAAGAGCTGGAACATGACAGCACAAAGTGCTGTAAAATATTCACCTAGAGAGTTCTTTGTGTGCAACATAAATGTGAAATACAGGAGCAGAGATGTCAAAATTTCTGTGAGCTTGTTAAACAAATAACATGTTTAACAGCACATTGCACATACAAAATCCATGACTCACCATACAAGCATCTTAGAAGACCAACTTGGAACACAAGATTCATAAGGGGAGAACACAGCTGGAGCCTTTTCAGTTCTCTAAATAATAAAATTTTAAGCTGGTTCCATCTCAGTTAAATGTATACAACTACTTATTGGATCCAGTCCAGCATTCCTCACAGTCACTAGTGCATAACACTCACTAACTAATAACATCTGGACAGAGGATAATGGAAGAATGTCTTGCAAGAGTCTGGGGATGTGTGCAGGGGAAGTGAGGCTGCAGAGAGATTAGCTGACTCAGAAGAGATGGTGCATGTGATTTTCATTAATGGTTTGAGAAACCTCTAGTTTCTAAGGTTCAGTATCTTACTATAAATGAAGTTGAAAAAAGAAAGAGATACTTTCAGTTTTGTGGCTGTGGGGCTGTTACTACACTTGGGCCAGTCTGAGGAAACCAAGTAGTGTCTCCTTGTAGAATATTATACATCCAGGAACCTTGCTCTGTGCTTCTTATATCATCAGATTTTCAGGGGCCTTGACAGAAATTTTGCTGGAGCAAAGAAGTCTAAATTACATTGCCTAAGAATGGCAAAGTCTTTCTGCCCTAAGCCATTAAGTGATAAACCATAGCTGCTCTGGTGTTTCTTTAGCTGCCTAAACACTGTTTTGTCATCACCAGCATTCAAAACAGCGATTAAGCCACTAATTATCATCAAACTCATGTTCCTGTTGGACAGCACAAGCAGCAAGCCTCAATAAAGTTTAGCAGACTAGTTGTTTCCATGCTTGTTCTTGCCAAAGGAATTTGATTTTGCTGTAGGTGATTAGTGAGAATGCACAAACGCATAGAGAAAACAGATGGGAAAACATGGCATGGGGAAATTTCCCCCAAACCTGAATGTAAAGCGTGGTATTTACTTGAGGGGGGCTTGGAATATCTTACAGGTGCGGGGTATGTATCATAACGCTTGACTATGGCCTGTGTCTCCTGCTAGCTAATGAGTTACACTGATTCTAGCAGGAGCAAACTGAGGGCCAGTTACCCAGGTGAACTAATCCAGCTGTCTCTGAGCATCTGGGAGCTGCCCACAGTTCTGTCTGTCCCTCGGTGGGGGATGCAGCCCCCCCAAGAGAGAGGAGATCTGGGAGAGGTTTCCTGCCTCCCTGCGCAGGAGCAGGGGGAAGTGGGTGAAACCACAGCCTTTTCTCACAAGCAGCACAAGTTTTCCTCACTGAATTTATTGCAGTCTTAGAGGGGTGGAAAGACTGCAAAGCAAAACAGAGCACATGAGTCTCTGTCATTTTCTAGCAGCTTTAGGGACAGTACAGCCCTCTTTAGCATTTGCTGCAGGCTAAATAATACAACAGTGATTCCATACTTGTCATGCAACTTGCTCATAAAAAACTAGTAAGCAGTACTAAAGCCCCACTGGAAAAGTGTAGTGGTGCTCCAGGTGAATGCAAGTGGCAGACCCAAACCCTGCTTTACAATGCCCTTTAACAGTATTTGCTTTAAAAGCAGCATCAAGCAATTTAAAATATTAATGAATTCAAAATGAAATCATCATTATGTATCATCCAGGGAAGTACTGTGAAACAATAGGATGAAAACAACCTTCAAACCATGCAGACATTAGATAATTTCTAGTTTTCCTTTGTTCCTGCACCTTTATTCTTTCAGTAGGCAGCTCAACACTATAATTTTCAGCTTCTTAAGCAATAGAATACTGCACTGACCTTGAAACAGCCAACTGTGCTGAATTTTATAAGGGAGTTTCCCTTATATTTCCAGATCCACAGTAATTAGTGCAATAATAATTGGCAGGTATTTAGGCTGTTTCTTTCTATACTGCTCCAGAAACTACTTAAATGCAGTGACATGCAGCAGTCCCTGACTATGGCCCAGTCCATAACTGAAAAATTCTCCAGAGCATAACCAAAGCAGCTTGTTTCTTGTTTTCAGTTCGTTTCTGGGTCCAATTGGAAAGGGAAGTTGGCTGTATCAATGTGAATCAAATCCATGTCTGAAATATACACAGTTGAATTTGACTGCTTTATCTTGTACCCGTCTCCTTCTCTGAAATATGTCACACTGAAGAAGCCAAGACCCAGATTGTGAACTGACCCGAGTAATTTGCTGCTGGATCAAGGAGCACCTGCAGTTTGGCTTCTTGTGAATGTGTCATCTTTCATTTAAGCTGCCCTGTGCTCTCTTTCCTGGATCACCTGGAGCTGTCTGAGCTTGCAAGTTGTGATCCAGACATCAAAGTTGTAACTGATTTCCACTTTTTTTGCTGATTGCTTTCAGCAGGGTTTTCATACCAGTAGCAACCATCCCTTCAAGATACAAAGTTTTCTGATTAATGAATAAGTCAAACAACTTGGTATTGCTGACTATGCTCTTCTAAGCCAAAGTTCTCATGTTTTCTGAAGTTATTTCCTTTGCTTCCCTTTATTTCCACAACACATCCATAAAATCTGTGAATTAGCTTTGCAGAGCAATCCAACGGACTGAACCTGGATTTAGACAGGGCAGCTAGATGTTGGCAGCATATCTAGGGTATTCAGGTGTGGGTAAGAGTATGAAACAAAGTCTTGGTGGCCAAGTCTTAGATTTATTCTTTTTATGCTGATTTTTCGAGGTATAAATAGGATATAGTTGGGAGAAGCTCCAGGATATAATAGTTTCCAGTGTCATAGGTATGATCAGAGCCTGTGTTTTGTCATGATCACAGTAGGTGAGAATTTATGGCTAAATAAAATCTCCAGGGTGCATCAGTATGGAAAAGGGTGAATTTACTGATGCTTATAGAAACTTTACTCAGAGATTCATGGGAAAACACATAAAAGGACCCATTTGAAAACTTCCCAAAGATTCTGGTTTTGCCAACAGTAGCAGTCACCCTCCCTGCAGATTAGAAAGGTAGGAAGAAGTTTGACAATCAGGATCAATAGCTTCTGTGTGCTGCATCTTGCATCTTTTTGTTCCTTTGGTTCCAAAATGTCAGTACACCACTTTTTGGGTGAAATAAAAATACCTTTGAGAGAACAAATACTACTTCAGGGAAAGCTTGCTTGGGGATGGGAAAAAGGCATTTATTGAAAGTAGTGCTCAAAATCAAAACAAATCCCCTGCTGTATATTGTGAAAGAGTGATGGAAGAGCCAAAAAGAGACATTTGCATTTCAGTTCAGTCTTGGGAACCATAAGAATCCTCTACCAGTTGATTATAGCTGCTGGTGACTGCCAGATTTCACTGTTCCATTGAGGAAACTTTCTAGTACGGAGTCATTGTGAGGAGGTAACAGGCATGAAATGGGCATTGCCAAGTCCTTATGTCATTCAGCATTGGATAAATCCAAGAAGATTTAGGGAAGAGTTGGAGAGAGACTGCTTTAATTAATTCTCTTCCCAGCTGTGTGATAAGGCTGTTGAAAAGACACAAGGTAGAAGAAATGTCAGCTTCCATTATTATTGTCTGTGAAACTGAATATATTGTCTTTTTAATTGAATATAATAATTTGGGGTGCTTCTACGTGCTTCTTTTTGCCTTTTTTTTTAAAACCACTTTGAAAGAAGAATTAAATGACCAGGGCATTTGAAACTTTGTTAAGGTGTTTCTTTTTAAAGTGTTCAGCCCTCTGCTACATGAAACCTTTGATACTATGCCCTCCTCATTCAAAGATGTCTGCATCTTTTTTACTGTATCCCTCAGCTTCTCCCAAAGAATAAAAAGTTATTAATGACTATCAAGACTCTTAACACTTCAAGACATTAAACTTGGTGAAACCCTCTTAAACAAAATGTTGCCAGATGCATTTCACTCTTAGAAAAAGTGCTTGTTCAATTAGAAAGTTCTGACAGAATAAAAATGAAAAGGATTTAATCTCAATTTTTTTCTTTGTTGCCTGACCCAGATTCTTTCAGCATTTCATTTGGCATTCATACATGTTTTCACCCATGGCATGAATGGCTGCCCATATCAATTCAGCAGCTAAGAAAAAGGAGAGTGCTGTTGGCCTTGTACTTGCATGTGCTGTGACCTCATTATGAGTCTGAAACAAAGATAAAACTGTATCAGAGATTATTTTCTACTCAAGCCAAATGTGACTCCCCTTCTCACAGTTCATTCTAACCCTTTCCTTTGGACAGCAGGCCCAGCACAGGTGGTTATGTTGTCGAGGATGACTGTCCAGTAGCCTCAGATGCCTCAGTGTTAGCTGGGGTTTTCAAAGCCTGCAAGGGCCGCCAAACCTGACACAACAGGACATATTCTGAAATAATATCCTCAGATTCTCTGTTCTTACATACCTGTCATTGGGACTTGCTGAACTCCTGTGATTACTCTTTTGAGAGTTGTTTATGTAATGAAACCTTACAGGGAACAATCCTTTAATCCAACATCAGCAAACCATTACCAGAAACAAACTTCCTTTCTTTGGGAACCCACACAAGCAACACCATGCAAGTGACAATTACCCAAGTGTTGGTACAGCTGGCGAACATTTACCTGTGCTGTCCTAAAGTGGTTTTCCCAGGGGCAGCCAAACCAAAGTAATCCTTACAGTGTGGAGCTGAAGATGCCAATTTGAGACACAGTGTAGCACCGAACAAGGGAACCCATCCTTTGTGCCAGCTGGTCCATCACTGCTCCAGCACAACTCAGTTCTCTAAGCCAGGTCTCATTTACCACTGATATGTTGGAGTCTTTGCTCATTGCTTTTATTAGAAAGTAGATTTTAACTTTTAGCACATTTTCTAATGTTACTGTCTTTTTTACTCCTTCAGCTACCAACAGGAGGTCCACAGAAATTTCCTGCCCTCCAAAGACCATTTCTGAAGTAGATTTATCAAAAAAGAAAAGCATTAAGAAGACAAAAGGTGGAATTAAGGTAGGATTACCTGTGATTTGGGGACACCCCATATTGTGAGAGAACTCAAAACCACATAAATATAGATTTACATACCTATACTTGGAATTAAAAATAATTGGAGCATTTCTAAGTTAACTCTCTGGTAAGGACAAGCTACTTTAACCCAGCTCTTCTGTTATCCACACCCCTGACTTGCTCATACATTTAATCTTTATTCCTCTAAAGCTGAAAGCAAAAATGAAATGCAGTCCATTTTCTGAAATGGCCAACACAGCCCACAACTTTGGCAATAAGCACAGAATAAAACACAATTATCAGCAGGAACATACAGCTGGTCTCCCCTTTGTCTAAACTCACAGAAAGTGACTTTGGAATTCGTTTTTCTCTCATCAGTAATGCAGGTAATCAGTTGCATTCCTCTCCTGTAGTTAGGTGGGAACATGGTATAGGCAGCAACATGGTGTAGGCTTTATAAAACATCCATTCATTCATTCATTTTTAAATCCACTTCCCAAGACTAGACTGCCAATTATGCCCCCCTCCCTTCCCTCCCATTGTTCTGATAATAGTTCAGACGAGGACAGTTTATTACTGGATTTCATCGTTATCATCAACCAGCTAAATAATTCAGCAATATAGAATGTAAGATAGGCAACTACTTTCCCTCTCCAGAATCAGCCCTTAAAGATGCAAGTGCTCAAGAACTTTGATTCTGTGGGATTTAGATAGTGGCTTGGATTAACAGCAAACTCAGCAGCTGGGTTGTTTTACTGAATTTAAAGAGACTGGCTTTTGAGTAAGTGCAAGTAATGCTTGGTGCTCTTAAAGCTGCAGGCAGAAGGAGGGAAAGCCTGCTTAAAATTTGCACAGAGAGCACTTGAAATGATCCAACTCTGCAAGACTGGACAAGGGAGCATGTGAGTGTTTATCAAAATAAACACTGGAGATGTGCAAAAGCAGTTTCAGCCTGGGCAGAGGCTCTGCACAGGTACCTGTGCTCAGCACTGCCTCACGCAGCACTGCCGCTGACACAGACATTTCTCAGAGGGACACGGAGGATGCCAAGATTTCTCCATAGGCCATTCTACAAACAACACTGAAAATGTGAAGTCTTCAGGTTGGCTTCAGACAGGAAATGAAAAAATAGTATTCCAGAGTCTAAGGAACAGATTATTATGCCTGTAATTATCTACACAAGGAGATAATTCACCTTCTGTGGTGCAAGAATATGATGACTTTGCCTGCAGTAAGGAATGCCTCCATGCCAACACTGAGCAAGGAAGGAATATAAATAGACAGGAGATATTTCTGCATATCTAGAATTCAATTATTTTAACTTGTCTAGTGACTTACTAGGTTAGGTAGGTTCTTCTTTTATTCTTTCAAAGAGTTAAAAGTTCTCTTAAATAAAAGCATTGGCAATTAAGTATTTTCAGTTTTAACGTGTCCTTCTCATTCAGATTGAAGTGATGCATGAAGCCAGTCAAGGAGGATCTAGCAGAGTCCTGGTGACCAGTGAAAGTGATGAGAACTTGTCAACAAGGAGGAGGTAAGGCTGCACATATGAGCCACTATATTTTTTTTCTTCTTAGAATGCAAGTTAATGTATTTATAGTACATTCTCTACAACTTCTTTGAAGTTCACCAAGATTAATAAATAATTAGCAATAATGAAATCACTGAAATGCTTACCACCATGCATTTATACCCAGTCTACCAGATGGAAAAGCAAGCAAGAGTTATCTTTTGTTTGGGTTGGGGCTTCTTTACAGTTGGTTTTTTTTTTTTCTTAGAAGCATTAATTAAAAGATGTGAGAGAAGAAGTCATTAGAATAAGCCTTGCATGTATTTACAAAAAACTCCAGTGTTAAAGATTATCTCATAGTGTTCAGAATATTCACATTTGACTATATATCTCTGAGAAGCTTCTGGGTTTTTTAACTGCAAGCTAGAGTTTCTGCAAAATCTTGAGGAAAAGATTATTAATGATGCATTCTAAAGCAGCAGATACTTAAATCACTTAGTTAACAAAAAGTACCAAGGAAACCCAATTTTAGCTGAACTGCAGTTTCTAGGTCAAAGGGAACAATTTAAAAAACCCCCAGAAAATGAAAAACCCACAACAAAACCCACCCTGCAAGAAGCCAAATGCCACAATCCTGACTTCATTTCCTTTGCTCTCTTCTTCACTATCATTTAAATAATTCATGCTTAAGTTATGCCCCTGTCTCATACACTGGAGTTACCTGATGCAAATGACTCCATTTGTAAGAACCCTAATTTGATACATTATGTCAGACAAATTGGAGAGACATACAAATCATAATTATCTGAATTTAATTATACCCTGTAAAAATACCATGTCTGGTCCCCAAACCATCAGCTACTTTTCCAAAGGTGCAAAGTATGATCTGACATCTTGTGTAGACAGATACACATCTCCAGAGGAACAGCTGCCTGAAGAGAACATACAAATTATAACATTAACAACAGGTTAAGCTGCTAATACCTGGCAATTTTATACAGCTTTAGACTTAGAAGCTTGGTAAAAAAATTTGTGAGCTCAATCTTTTCTTGGGAACACCAATTTTGCCTTTTGCCCACACCAGGGGCAGGGGGAAAGTGAGGGGCAGTTTGAAGTCCTCTTGTAAAACAAATTCAGAACAACACTTAAAAATACCAGAACTGATCCTGTCAGTTATAAAGAAAGCAACAAGAGATATTTACCTTTGCTGTATTGTTTAGGTTTTTTTAAAAGAAATAAGTCTGTTTATTCGAAACAAATTTTACAAAACAACTGTCTTTCTGTGGTACAGAGCAAAGTTTAAGAATAAATATTGAATACTTTGTATAAAAATTAGTAATATCAAAGGGAAACTGATGCAAACCAAACAAACAGGTAAAAAAAAAATTAGCATTAAATATGCTGTGCAACAATGTCAAACTCTTAATGAGGAGTGACCATTCAGGCTGATAGTTTTATTTGTAGAAGTACCAGCCCTGCATTGGAGCACCGAGACTATTGTTAAAAAAGATTCCTGATGGAAGTGTATAAATCTTAATTTGTGTTTAGAACCAGAAAATATGAAGTTTTCTGTGTCTCCATTTTTTGAAAGGAATGCCTTCATGCTTTTCTTTTTTTTCAACAAGCAACTTCTTTTCACTGCAGCAAAAGAAATGCATACTACAAACATCAAGGCCCTTTTAAGATTAAGAAACAATCCAAACAACACTCAAACCAACTGTAAAACAAAGTATTTCAATGGTCAAAAGTGACTTTCAGATAATGGCAACTACATTTAAGCAGCGTTTTAGATGTTACCTGGTTAAAGCTACCTTAAGCTTACTTTTCTTTTGCTTGTATGAGTGAAAACAAATCCCAACACACAGATGTGCTGGAAGACTATAGTCTTACTAGTACATTTTGGTTGCATACTGCATATGAAGACCCTCTTTCCCTTCAGTGAATAGGGTGGCTTTTTCTATAGCAGTGCAGTTTTGCTGTGCAGCTTTGCTGATTTAAATGGCTCACAACAAGTCAGAAATCTGATGAAGCAGCTTTCCTTCAATATAGAATAATACTTTCTCTATATGTGCACTTATTTCCTCTGTATGCAACAGGTTATATAGATCTACATCCCCAGTACTATTATCCATTTGTTTAGGCAAGAAAAGGAACTGGATTTGTTCCTTCTTAAGTATAGCTCTTATACTCTTCAGCCATTCTGACACTGATAAATGATTTCTTTGTGGGCTCTTTATATGCCCAATATTTGGGACCAGTTAGGAATCTTATTATCTTCCTTCTGCAAAGCCAGTTGTAGAAAGTTACATATTTGACTTAATTCCAGTAGCTACCTACCCTCCATCTGAACAGCTTAGAGAACAGTCAGCAAGCTCACTCTGGATTCTGTCTACACTGACAGATGCCATTATCCATTCAAACCAGAAAACCTGCAGCACAGCTCCAAGAGCAGTAGCAGTTAGTTAAACCAAGTTTACTACTCACAGCTTCAAACTAGCAAGTCCTGTATAGCTACCACAGGTTTGGCAATTAGCAACTAAGATATCTGTCCTGAGAGTCTGTGGGAGCACCATTACTGAGCTGTGCAAGGACTGCAGACAGCCTACAACTCTGCTGTATCTTTATGGCACCACTGGACAACTCATAAGGGCTGCAGTTTGCACGTCAATTAGCTCTGTTTTGGTTTACAAAGCACAGGGATTTTGTTCCTTTGCAAGTGATAGTAACATTGAGATATATTCAAGGTACAGGGGTTTGTGGACACAAACAACCCTGAAATTTTAAAGACAATTTTGACTTCAGGAGAAATATTTTAGTTATTATGCTTTGTGTACTGGGTTTCTGTGGATCACCATCTCCCTATCCCTTTAATGCAAAGTCAAAGTTTGTACAGAAAATATCCTCCCTCTCTGTTAGTACAAGCATGAAATTTTGCTTTTTTTAAGTCTTAAACTAGCTCTAAGTAACATTCTCGGGCACTTTTGCTTGCTTTTCACCTCTAGAATACAGGAAAACAGAAGTGTTATTAAAAGAAAACTAATTTAACTTATTTGCTTATTAAAGATTGATTCAGAAAGATTTGCTTATTAACGCTGATTCAGTTTTCAGAAGACAAAGAAATATTAGCCCAACCAGTTACATGAGTAGTGTTTGACTTTTATAGCTTCACATTCTAAAGGGGGTTCCTTTGTTACTTAAAACCACCAAGTCAGAGGGGCATCCAAACACCGTTTCCCTATTTCAAAGATTTAGGGAGCTTTGAGAAAACAATTGTAGCAGGTCTTCACTTCTAGCACTCACTATTTGTCAACTGTGCAGGTCCAGACAGACTTTGTATGAAGCACTGAGAAATGGTGAATATTTGTAGAGAGTTACACTACCTTAAACTACTGTGATAGTCTCATTCATCAAGTCAGCAGTTCCACTTTCCTCATGTTTTGCAAGGTCTACTCCATTCTGATATAACAGGGGTTTTTTTGCCACATGCCTTAGTTCACATAGCTTTTAAAAAAACCATCAAGATTTATGACAAGTTCAAAGAAACAGACATTTTCAACAAGCATTTCAAAGTCTAGAAGTCAAGTCCATTACAGTTCACTTATAATCCAGACTTGCATCCCTTGAAGACTGTAAAAAAACAAGCTACAATGTAAAAAGTTGAAGTACAACAGGAGAGCTATTCCAGTAAGTCTCTGAACAGAATCTGGGACCATCTTCCTCCTCTCCCTCTGCCCACCCCAAGTATTCACGTGTAAGTTTTACCTCTGTCCATGTTTACATATATTTTGGATAAACACCTAAAACGTTGTTGTTCTGTCTTGGCTCAGTGGATCTTCAATGCAGATATTCAAGTATTAAGAAAACGCGGCTGAACAAGGATATGTGTCCACATAGTACAGTTTACAGAGAAGCACAATATTGACTAGTCTGCAGTACATTCTACCCCAAATCCCTGAAGAAATCTTTTTAACTTTGGGATCTGTAGCCTGCTTCCAGAGCTGGCGAAGATCATCTACGTGTCCATGAGACGTCATCATCTTGTTATAAATGCAGGGATGATATGGAGCCTTTCCTTCCCCAGAAAAAAATACATGATATTGTGGTACAATTCCCATTTTATTGGCACAGAGACCCATGAAAACATCATCTATATAAAGACTTGTATTCAGAGTCAATGAAGCCTCATAGACTTTAGCTGCTACATCATTTGATACTACATATGCAGCTCCTGCTGTGTAGTCAGGGTAAGAGGGCCACTGGTACATCTCATATGGAACATAGTATTTGCTACTCTTGTCTCTTATGGGAGGGGATCCGCGATGGACACGACCAATCCAGAGATCTTGAGCACCCATTTGTGTGAGACTTTGGAGATAAGCAACGAGATTTGGCATATGGATAAATATATCATCATCTGCAGACATAATGAACCTGGCATGAGGACAGTAGGCATTCACCCAGCTAAACTGCAAAAGCAACTTAAGAGTAAGATTGTGAAAAGTATCCAAGAAGTCTTGCTGAATCAAATCATGGTATTTCTGGTCTTCGAGCTCAAGTTCTCTTTGCCGCTGTGTTTTCTTCAGATAGCCTGTTGGTTGTCCTAAAGCAAAAAGTGTTTTAATATTGGCATTAAGTTGAGAACGAACATACTTCTCATTACCCCAAGTTTGTCTAATTGCATCCCTTCGATGACGGTTTTCAGGAGAAGTCTTCACAAACAATAGGAGAAGGACATCCTGCTGCTGACATTTGTCTCTGTGGTTGATCAAGTACTTGTAGCTTGATACTCTGTTCGGGTTATCCCTGCTGATAGACAGGCTGTCATTCACAAAATGGTAACTATTTATGAGGTATCTGTAGGAATAGGACTTCATATGGCTCACAATGTGATTATCAAACGGTACCCAAAAAATCATGAGACACAGTATGAAGCAAGTGGCACATATCTGCAAAAAATGGCATTTTCTAACTCTTCTGGGACTAACAAACATTCTGATGCAGTTTTTATAATCCTTACTCTTGTTCAGGATCAGTGTTTTTACAGTGCCTGTGTTTTAGTTTAAGAGCACAGTGTCACCCTTCAAGATAAGTGTCCCTTGTAAGGCATGATGTCTTTCATTCAGTATCCTTGTGAAGACAGCTTTGTTCACAGACTTCACAAGTCATCTTTCTCAAAAAACGTTTTTCTTTGATTGAAAGAACACAGGCAGTTTTGAAAGATGAGACTTGCAGATGAGTATTTTCCCTTTGGGGCATCTTGAAGCAAACACTACTGTTCTAATTGGAACTTCTCGTGTTGCTTTCCTTCATGAAGATGAACACCTGCCAATTCTGAAGGGGGAGAGGAGAAAAGTTTAAGTGACCTGTTATTAACACATTTGGTTTTAGGTTTGGTCATGGAAATGAGCTGACTACTCAGTCACTGCCTATCACCACCCACATACACACATCCCTCCCACTTCCCGAAATTAAAAGAGAACCGACTGGCAGCAAGTCAGAGGCGGGCAGGGGCCCGGAGCAAGCTTGTGGAGGCCAGTGAAAGAGGAGACTGACACAGAAACCTCTTTCTTAGACCCCCACTGCCGTTAGCCGGCAGATGGCAATACTTTAAAGTTCTTCTTTGTAGGGAGCGCTGCACCCTACAAACGGCCGGGTTTACAAACTGCCTTTAGGGCCGGCAGTCTGCTGAAGACCCAGAGCCAGGCGGAGCCCTGCGACTGCTCCCGGGCAAATGAATGCCAGGCGAGCGCTCGGAGTCCCGCCCGGCAGCGCTCCGTGTCCCCGCCCCGCCGTCCCCTTGCCCACACTGGTCCTGCCTTCCTCCCCAGCCCTGAAGGTGCCGCGATGGCCTCGTCCCGCACCTTCCCCGCCGCGAAGCCCCGGGCCGGCCCGCCGCGGTGCTGAGCGTGCGGCACCAGAGCGACGGCTACAGGCACACGGGACACACAGACGGACACACAGACGGACTGGCTCTCCCGTTAGCCACCCCTGCCACAGGTGCACCTCTCTCGACACCGCACTGCTCACACTTCAGCGCTACTGCCTCTGCTACCAGCTAGGGTTTAAGTGAAGAATCCAAAGCATAAAAAGCCATCCAAGTTCAGCCTTTTTTCCCCTTTTCCCCTTTTAAAACTCGGTTCTTATAGCCGGAGTTGTCTCTGCTATATAATAAACAAGAACAGCCTGAAGTAGCAACTGCTTGTTCATCCCGTAAAAAGCCAAAAATAGCTGTCAAGCAAGAAATGTAGGGCTAGCACCGTAAGGAATGACATCCCACAAACTAAGCGCTTGTTGCACAGAAACAATCCCTGGAGCAAGAGAACACAAGCAATCGCTTTCAAGTCAGAAGTTACGTGCAGCACAAATGTTTTGAGACTGCTTTAGCCATCTGAAGTCTTGCAACTAGACAGCATGATGAGAACACAACAGAGTATACAGTGATAAGAAAACCTGGGGCAATTTTGTGGTGCTCCAGGAAGGGGACCAGCTGCTCAAAATGGAAACCATGCATTGGTGTATCTGAGGATTGCAGATTGTAATGCATAACAGAAAAGCTGTATGGGCAGTTTGGTGAATCAAAGTCAGTCAGCGCTTTTTATAGTATCAGTTTAAACCCTTTTTATTTTGGAAACATGAAGTTAAACAATGCACCTCAGAGTTATAAACTCAGCAACTTTACAATAGGACGCTATTGTAAAGCTTACTCTTGTTTCAGATGAAGCACAGGGATGCAGACAAGCTGGAGCGTTACAGAAATCCCAACATTTGGTAGTTCCTTTTGAAGGAGTGGGTCTGAAGATACCAGGCAGTCAGGCTGTTCACTGCCATCATAATAAACTTAAAAGCAGAGGACTGAAAGTAAAGGGAGCACAAGGCAATCTATTTAACCACCTGAAGCAAAATTTACCTTGGTAATCACACGGATACTCATCACCAAATACAACTTCTTTAGATGACACTTGGACAAGAAGTTTGGGAAACAGTCTGCACTTGCCCATGCCATTTGGTAAAAGGAGACACGTCAACACCACAGATACAAAGGACACGGTCATTGAGAGCTAGCAGTGAAACTAACCTACATGACAGTTATTTCCCACTAGGGCAAAATAGCAGTCTCCAGAAAAAAACAAAACCACCAACAACACTCAAACCAAACCCACACACCCACCAAAACAATCCACCACAAAACACATCATGGAAACAGCTTTAGATATGGAGCAGCTAGCAGGGGACAAGAGGCATGCATAGACTCAGTTTTCTGCTCCCTAGCACTGTTTCCTGAAGTCAGGGATGCTGGAAGGAGAACTTAAGTTTTTCCTTGGAGAAAAAACAAGCCAGAAAATTAACTGGCTGAGGGCTGGAGCAGTCTGGTCTGTCATTTCCTTGGTCTAGTTCAGCAGAATTAAATGAACCATTGGTAGAAAAAAGTTGTTCAGAATCCTCCTCAGAAAAATACCTCTTAGGTAAAACTTTAAAATGTATCTATAGATGAGCAATACTGGTGAAATTTAAGGATGTCTATATCCACTCACCCATCTCTCTCCAAAAAAGTGTAGAGATGTGCACTGAAGGTACGAATGCACAAGGAGAATCTCTCTGACTGTCAGAACTTTTTATAGTCCAATTATAAGACCCAGCCTTTGTGCTTAGTCATGTTCTCCTTCCCTTAAAAGGAAAACAGGTTGAGACACCACAGGAGCTATTTGCTGCCATTTAAATTTCATCATTCCAGGAAAAGAAAACAATCCAACTCACCAATGTGTTCTCCCTAGCAAGAGAAAACACCATGGAACAGAGATAAAACCGTGCTTGACAGTCATTTTTCTGACCACAATTAAGGTGTTTTTCCTCTTGGTGTGCATTTGCCTACTTGTGGCTTGAAAGCTGTTAGATCCACTCTAAGATTGGAGAGAGACTGTGCCTTTCTTTCCGGCAGATTTAAGATTAGAACTGCATGGGGTATTCCCCCCAGTTGCAAGTACTACAGGCTTTTGCCATCCTAAAGGAGTCTGTTATTTAACCTTTCCGTATTACCACAAGCATGACTCACTGTAGCAACTGTTCACTGTTCTGTGTTTTGCTTTTGGAATATATTCTAGGGTGAAAGAGGAGCTGGCATAGTTGGACTTGCAAACTCAATAGTTTGTAGAGTGACCACTGTGGAAAAGCAAATCCTTAGGGAGCAACTTTAACTGTTCACAGAAGTCAGTATTTGAAAAAAGTCAGTGTGAAGTTTATTTCAGGATAGAAGTAGAACAGTTTTGGAAAGTCAACTGAGGAGAGACAGACAAGAGACATCCTAAAGAAACATAGAGACACCCTAGACATGAAACATCAGAGGCACAGACCCTCACAGGAAGAACCAGAGAGACAAAATTCACACAAAAGACATCCAACATGGAGATTTTTTCCAGCACCATCCTGATGAAAACCTAAACCCAACAGACCAACTAAGACAGAAAGAACATCTCAAAACTCCCAGCTACAAATTCTGTCATGCAGTACCATACCCAAGCTGGGCTTCAATACACCACATCCCTGCACAACATGTATTTTAGGACAAAGATTATAATGTATAGTTATTTTTCTCACCTAGGACAGAAGATAAGTTTAGATCACAAGTGGCTTTGCCAGGCAATGCAGGATATACCAGGAAGCACTATTTTAAATAGAACAGTTTTTTTACAACCAACTTGTAGGAACTGGCCCTTCCACATCAGCAACTCTTGGGTAAAGTTCAGAAGACCTACCAGAAAGATTGAAGACCTCAAACATTACCTAGTTCCAAACAGATGTAATCTGAAGAGCTGCTCCTTTCTGTGTTCATGTTTTGTCCTTGGCTGTTGGGGACAGCCTCACACTCACTCTGCCACCAGTTCTGCCCTCTCATCCTTACCACACCAACCTTCCACAGCTTGCAACAGCTCTGGAATTTATACAGTTGCTCAACAATCCAAATTCAGCTCCTCCCAACCTCTTGCCCCCAAAAAGCAACCTGCTGAATCCCTGAAGAAACTATCAGAAAGTAGCTAATTGAGGTCAAGCTGTGCCTAATGTAAGTGCACAATATGACTAAAGAGTTTCCTTTTGTAGGAGTAGACGTAACACACATTTCTAAAGCTTTCAGTTGTATCTAAAGCTTTCGGTCTTTTCAGTTCTGAGGCTACTGCCAGGCTCTGGTACTACAGAAATTCAGAAGCCCTAGGACAGGCTTTTGCTCTAAAGTCAGGATAGTTCTGTCACATGAGCTACTCCACATCAGCTTGTTTGACGCTGGAGTGAATGCCCAGGTTAGAGGGCACATTGTAGAGATGCTCCCTCCTGTTTGAGCTGCACTCCATCCTGCTTGCTCCATCCTGACATCAGATGTCACAGGGTGACATGAGATACCTCTAAGCTGCAACACCACTTCTACAGCACTAAAGGAATGTGCCCAACCACAGAGGTGACAGAGGCAGGTATGCTGCAGTTAAAGCTGCATGGGCCAAGATTATCACTGCCTAGCTTTAAATTCAGACAGATGGGTCAAGCCTAGTGTAGGGATGGGACAATCCTGTAAAGAGTTGAGTTGGATTTTCTTGAAGCTGTCAAAATTTGTTTAGACGGGGGCTATGGGGTTCGAAGAACACATCATGATATGTTTGAGAGTTTTGTTTGTTAAGTAAAATTTAAAACTTTTTTTTTGCCGTGTTTGAAGGAATTTAAACATTTATAATTCCTGCGAAATTGAACTCTTCCATCTCTAGTACTGATTTATGTACTGTTTACACCCAAAGTCCAAAGGAAATCTAGTCAAGTTCACACATCAAATAAGCCATCAAAACACAAGTTTATCAAGATTTTTCATTATGATTGACTAATTGAAGATTAAGAAAGTATGTGTCTAAGTTAATGGGAGCAAACCCTGAATGGAGTTTGCTGCTTACAGCTTTAGCTACAAGATTATGTAACCCAGGTTCCTCTGATGATTCTTCTGTTGCTGACATGTCTTCAAAAGTCATGTTATCTGTCAACTCTTCCCTGGCCTGTGTCCTCCTTCTTTACTTCCCAATATTTGAAAACTTCTTATATATTAAGCAGTTGCTTTGAAACTAATCTCCAGGTTCTTCTTTCATGTGAGCTGAGTCACAAAAAGCAGAACAGAAGTACAAAGAAAGTTACATCCTGGCACTTCTAAGACTTCCTGCCATAGTGACAGAAGGTCGCTTCAGGAAAAAAGATGCAGTAAGTTACTTACCTAAATCTGCCTTCCTATGTAGTTTGCAACCACCAAAATGAAATCACAAACAGCCTGCAAAGAAAATAATTCCAAGTAATGTCAAAACTTCCAGTGTTACACCTTGTTCTGTCCAAACTGTTGAGAAATGGAAACCAATTCAGACAAGTATTTTGTAGGAGAACATGGTCACAGTGGCAATGGAATTAACAAAAAGAAAGAGTCCAGTGCTCCAAAGATCTATGAAAAGTTTAGAATCAGGTCACAGATGTTGCATCAATAAAGAACAAAATGCAGCAATGGCTGACAGTAGCTTTGCAAATTTTGTTTCAAGAACATATAACCCATCTTCTGCAACCTCCTATGCAGGCTTCACCTGCAAGCTCTTTAGTTTGCCTGCAACTCCTGTTCAGGGTATAGATTTCTGGGATGATACACCAGTACTCTTACATGCTCTTTGTGCATATGTTGAGGACTTCTCAGGTTGAACAGACACCTGACTTTCCATGAAGGTGAACATCCAACACTTTCCAAAACACAAACTCCTTAAATGATTCTGAAATTGCTCAGTCAAGAGGAATCCCCTTATTAAAAACAACGGGCATTGACGCACAACACTTCCTCCAGGGAAGTTCTGTATCAGAATAACTACAACACCACCTAGAAAAATGAGCCATTTGAAGCTGTGCCCACTTGCTGATTCTCACTGATGGCTAAAACTTGCAAGTGCTGAGCAATGCTGGCAGAGAAATTAAAAGGATGGCAAAGCTTTAGATGGCAATTGAGTAAAGCATTTCAATTCCTTCAGGGCTGGAAGCAGATACAGGTTGTAAATGCTTTGCACTGCCAGGAAGCAGCTAATTGCCAGGAGAGATTTAGTTTCTACAGAGGTTTTGCACTTACTGTAACTATTAGGTGGAAAGAAAGAGAGATTTCTTCACTTTCCCCTAAAATGAGCTGAAAGTTTCCCAGCTGCCACAAGCCAATGTAAATGGAGACACCTGCCAGAATGGACAGATTTGCCTTCTTAAATTGCTTTCATCAAAATCAGTTGCCCAAAACAGCCACTACGAAGATGGCAGAAGAGGAGCAGGACCACAACCACATCTTTCAAGCATCAGTCTACGTTTAGACTGCAATTCTCAGTTGTTTTAACCTCCCATATCCACTGCAGACTCTTCCCCATACAAGCTAGAAGGAAGGACGGCATTTTCCAGAATGAGTCTCCAAAATATGAGTCATTTAGTTCAAGGGATTTTGCATAAAATGCACAAGCACCAACATGATTTTTTTTGCTTTGTGTGCAGCAGATTGGTTGAAAAGAGCCTGTTCTTTGCACTGACAGTAAAGATAATATTCTGAAGTTCCAGTCTGGCAGTGACACGATTGAGGCCACTCGTACTCACTCATGTTCTGAGAAGAGGGACTAAGTTAAGCACTTAACTTCCACACAGACAAGTCAGAGCTCTAAGACACAGCTACAAAGGCTGTAATGACACCTATTGTACAACCCACCACATCTGTTTTGGCAGCAATGAGCTCTAATGATGCACTGAGCAGCAGTCTGCATTTATGTAAGTTCACTTTCACACTGCCAGCATTTAAAGACATATGAGACTGGCACACATTCCTTTCTACTCCCATGTACCAAGGCAAAAAGAGGTAGCAAAGGGGCAGAGCACATTAACTGCAGCTATTAATGTTACCCCATTAGTATAGCCTCTGGAAAGTCACCTCCCTCTACATTTTACAGTAGATAATTTCTGTTAGTATTTGGCATCTTATCTGGAAGCTTCTGTGCAAGTGGTGTAATGAATTTTGTAGCGATTACAATATCACTTACTCCCAGGATATTATAAACACAGCTTGCCTGCAAAAGTGGGCAAGGACCACGAGGGGCATTACAAAGGGCTTGCCACTACTTTCTATCCCACATTAGTATATTCACCTCTCTACAAAAGTGTATTGCAGACAATCTTGCAAGAAGGACATCCCATTAAACATGGCACGCTTTGAGCTGAACACTGAAGAAAATTTTCCCCATACTAGAGAAAACAATTGTGAAATATCAAGCAGTTAAGGGTCCAGTACCAAACTCAACACTGTAAGACAAGAAACTGCAAATTCCCTAGTTAGGCATTAATACTGAATATCCCTGTTTCATAGCAGGTTCCAGTTGAAGAGCTACAACATCAGGGCACCACCTAATCAATAATTTTTTCTACTGCTGTTTTAAGTAAGCCCATTCAAATATTTATGTGCAGCTAGATCTAGAGATGTTATTTCCTGCCTATTTTCCCCACAAACCTAAGGTGATTTCTGTTCCAGTCTGCAGGCCATATCTGAAGATCAAGCTGAACAACTATCTGAGGCAGACTTTTTCCATGTTAGCTGCCAAACTAAAAGAGGAAGTCAAATTTCAGACTGACACAACTAACTTTAAGACTAGTTCAAGCTGCCTTTCCATGGGGCCTCTCAGAAAATTTTCTTTTGCCCAGTAAGAATCCTTTAAATAAATGTAGTGAGTTAGAAAGTGTGTGAAGGGCTTGTTTAAACAGGAGGCTAACACCATTGTACCATGGCCATTTCTGGGTTTTAAGATTTTCATTCCAGAGTAAATATTCTCTCATCTGCTTCCCAGTCTATCCCTCTTCCTAAGACAATACTGTAGCCTATGATCCCAACTCAGCATCAAACTCCAGAGGGATGTCCCATACATGGATGTTACATGGGTCACTACCACATGGGCACTGAGGCAGCAAGACAGACAAATGAGAATTTGTAAGTTCAGTTTTCGATTAGGATACAGGGTGTTTTTGTGCCAAAGGATTGTGTTTTTCTCTTTCAGTTAGACCAACGATGATAAAATATGTTGGAATTAAAAATGTCAAATATAGTGGTTAACTTACAGGGTATGGGAGCTGGTGGGTTTTCTTAGTACTCCATTAGATTAGCTCTGCCTGTTCTACACTGAAGTTAGCACAGACCAGAGGTGAACTCTCGAGTCCATATAGCAGAGTATCATCCCATCAAGACTTCCCAGGTCAGTTCAGCTGCATACACTTGCCTGTCTCTCTTTAAGCATGGCTCATTCACCTCAGCCAAGTCTCATGCTGACTTACTACCCAGACACCGTTTATGCTCTATAGACAACTGAGCATGACACAAGTCCTGCATCACCCTTTTCTGCATCAAATGCTTTCCTCCAATAGTTTCTTTTCCCAAACATACAAGTAGAGCCCAGGGAGTCAAACCTGCAGGTTTGCTTGTAACCTGCAAACTACATACACAAGAGTTTGAGGAAGCTGGGTTGCAGAACATTAGTCCTGGTTCCCATCCTAAGCCAGAACCGACACCACTTTTGCTCAAATCTCTTCCATCCGGATGACCCAGGTGACATAGTCAGGAACATAGTCTGGTTTTCAGTTCTGCTGTCAGGGAGGTATCCAGGTCTGCAGTTTCAAAGGCCATGCTTTCCTCACCACATAGACACACCCAGCAAGCACAAGGTCCAACGCTACACTGAATCCACCACGCACAAAGCAAAGCACACACTTACACACAAAGGTCCAGTATTTTAAACTATCGGATCAGCCTAGAAAAGAAGCTGCTCTGTGGAGAAAAGCAATACTTCTATCAACATCTGACAAAGCACATATCTTTTATAATTAATTATATATACGAGCTTTCTGATTAATGATAACGAGGAAGAGAACTTCTTTAAGATGACCCCTAAAGGCTCATCCCCTCCCTCAAATGTAGTGGAGCTGCCATTACCACACTTCAAAGGCCTCCTCTTGAGATCACCAAGAGCAAATATTGCCAAGCCACTCCATCTTTCTGTACACCCACAGAGCTACATGCACTTGAGAACAGACAGTCACTGCCCACTGCTCCCTTGGCCCTGAACAGAGTCCACCCTTGTTCATTCTCACCCCGTCCCGTTCAGTGCTGTGCACAGCTAGCATCAGCCCTTAAACTGAAAGAAATGCTGTATTCTGCTTAAGGCTGAGGGAAAAGTTATTAACGACCCTGTCTGCTTCTTGCATAATCCCATCTAGTGACTTGTCTTCTTTCATTAACAGGAAATGCATCTATTTGAATCAAGCAAGCAGCGATCACACATTCACTTCTTGTTTAGCATTTGTACTGCAGTTATTTTCTTAAGAGATTAATTACCATTTGATGTAGCTCAGCAGTAACTTGATAAAACTGTTCCAACACATGCAGATGCTGTGTAATTATGAAGTGTATATATACTATATATTCACACACACACATTTTCTATAAAAGCATGAAGTACCAGTCATTCAAGATATATCAGCGGAAGTTAAAGAACTACGTTTTTCACTACTTTAAAATTAAAGTTACACAAACAGCACCATAAATTCAGCTAAAGAGTCACCCTAACTTGAGGCAAATCATTATCTAGAAATAGCAACACATCAGACTGTCCATTTCTCCTAACTTGCACCTTTCAATTCTGAAAGCATTCAGTCTTCACAGACCTAAGAAAAGCCCAAAATAGTTGTAGCACTGAAACTGAAGAAACGTTATGTTAAGAAGCACAGGAGATAGTTTGAGTAACCAAACTCCTAAACAAACCAGTGCTATCCAAACCTGTAAGGTTCATGTTCTCTAATCTCTATTTGTATCAAAAGATCCCACTTCTTGGGAAGTGACTGTCAGGGGAGAGGGTTATAGAAGACTGCAAAGTTTTGCTGTACTAAGTGTACTGGACGAGCTGGCCACCAAAAAGGACCAGAGAGGATAATGTGTCACCACTGATTTAACACTTCTATGAGATCTGGATTCATATATCCAGCTATCCTTTTCCATTAGTTCAGTAGTGAAATGTTTAATTCCAACTATTTTATATGATTATGTAAGTTTCAAGGTTCTAATGTAGTTTACACATTTTAAAGTTTTCAAGACAGTCAAATATTTCACACCACAAGCTGACAGTTCTTTGAAAATTTAAAAACAGATTCAGTACATGCATATTGGGGGACTCCATGTTGCCTCAAGGCAGCCAGAAAGACGTAAGCATCTCAGATTTTAGGATAATGTGGATCGAGAACCACCTCAGCACATACAAAGGAGCTGCAGATTGGCTGGGATAATAGCGGTGCAAGGCTTTGTTTAAGCCTGTCTGCAAACGGGGTGGGATGAATTCCATTAATCCTCTCCTACTTCTGTGGGAACTAAGGAGAATTTTGGCTTTTATACAGCCTCTTCTGCAATGCAACAAGGGCAGGGATTGAACAGGAGACACTTGCCTGCTTTTTGTTGTTATTAAATATGGGGAGCTGGAAGAGCAGAGGCTCATGGCAGAAAAGCAAAGCAAAGCAAAGCACCCCTCCTCCCCCACCCCATGCACTTACGAGAAACACAGAGCTGCAGCCACTGAGGAACAGCATCCTGCAGCTCCAGCTCCCCACGGCTCAAGTTGCCCTCACTGAGAGCTGCTAACAAGCAGCCACAACAAGCCACGAAACAGAGGGATAAGCAAAGAGTTCCTCAGGCCTTGCTTCAAGATGCAAATCAGATAAGAAAAGTCAAACAAAGGAGCTGCAAAACACTCCCAACGTGTTTAATAAGCAGCGAGATTTCTCCAAGACTACAGTCTTTGTAAATTAAATGAAGGAACTCGTGTATTTGCATTTAACCAGAAGTACTTGTCTCAGCTTAGGAGAAAGGGATAATAGGTCACACTAGTCAATAACATCAAGAGCCAGTAAAATAATATTTTTACATATATAAAAATACATGTCTGTTGTATATATGTGTGTATATATACACACACTTCTTTGTAACATTAATATAAGGCCAAGAATGTAACAAACTACCTACAGCACTTGCATACACACAGCACCAGATTAGGAACAGCTGTGAGGACAGTTTACTGAAACGGCGTTAAGTAGAAACTACAAATGCAATTCAGTGAGAGACAGACCCACAAAACACCAGTCTGTGGATTGTAGAAGGGAGCTACAAAGATGGGAGCAGAAGCTTGCAAGGCAGGGATGATTTAAGGCATGACTTAAGAAGGAAAAACAAAGACATCGCTAAAGAAGCCTGATCGTTCTAGAAAGCTGAACTTTGAGAACAATGCATTAGAAAGCCAGTATTTGTAATTACCACAGGACTTTACTCAGGTCTTGCTGACAAAGCAGCCAGAACCTCAGAAAACACTTAGTCATAAGTATGGTACCTTTGCCACTCTTATTACCCACTAGAAGGCTTCCTACCAAAAATGTAGTGAATCAGTATGTTTTATTGGAAAGTCAGGAAAGTTACAAGGAAGAGTTGTGAAAGCACTTCGTGTGGTTTTAACAATAAAACACATGGATTGCACAGTGCGAAGTGAAAGACTAAGCATCCTTTAGTTAACCAAGTCAAACAGCAGAAAGTTCATCCTTCCCTGCCTGTTTCATATTCCATACAAAACCACAACTAATCGAGGGCCGAGGGCACAGGGCTGCAGTGCTGTATATAAACTGCTACTGATGAGAACAAGAAAAACTAAGTTTTCTGCCCTAAAACAAAAGGTCAGTTTTGTCTGACAAGCCTCTTCAGGTCTTAGTGGAAGTGAGACTGGAAGAAACGAATGATGCGGGTTACAATAGGAGAAGAAACATGAGCAGCCTTAGCGGGCCAACAGCATGTTCAATTTGAAGAAACTTTCCTTAGCTCTAAATGCAAAGGACCAATTAAATCCCTTCCTTTGCAGCCATGTCCCAAAGCACCTCCAACAATATGCTCTGTGTTGACAAAAGTTCTTTATTCCCAAGTTCCTGCCTCACCTGAAAGGTGGCAGTGTACCTTCAGAGCATGGCAGCGTTCCTGGGAGTTCTGAGTGACCACTTTTTATTCAAGGTTTTAACTACAATCAGAAATCTGGAGTTAGTACCAAGACAGTCAACCTTGACCTCATGAAACTGCCTTGCAGAAAGCCAAGGCAGGAACTCCTACAGCCTGAGGTCTTTGCAGTGTGTACATGTATGTCCCTCTTCAACAGTCCTGCCAACTAAGTCGCTTTTGCTTACAACAACATTCCCTTCTTCTGAGGTCATCTGTTTGCAGGTTGTTTAAGCAGCCTTGGGATCTGTTAGATTTTCTGAGTTATTTGGGCATGTAGCAGCCACAGCATCTCCAAGCCACAATTCTGAGTTGAAGATCAGACTATGCAGCCAACTAAGCAACAAGTAAACTCCAGGACTGGTACAGGTTCATTCTAAAATGTTGCAATTCCAAAACCAAGGTGTGTCATCATCCTACTTCCATGCATTGTGGTGGTCTCCCCATTGACTATAAAATTTAAGTCAAGTGTCATCTTGCAAAGATCCTTCCACAGCATTCTCCCTGTTGCTGCCAGGGGCAAACGTCCTACCTGGAAAACTTATGAAAGAGGGGAACCTCTCTAGTATCCATGACTATTATTTCAGTTTTTGAAGACTCAGGAATGCACAGATCTCAGTTCAGAATCTGGACCACAATCTCCCAAATGTTGCAAAGAAGTCAAATATACGTCTCCTTTATCAGTGAAAAATCCTGCTTTGACTTCTGGCCAACCTGACAAAGGGGGGCCATGCTGCTTTCCACAGGAGTTTAAAGATTAGTTATTACTGAGGTCTGCTGGATAATTAGATAGCCTCCCTTGAGATGTGCACATCCTAGGAAGCTAAGGAAGGTATCTGACTAGACTCTGCAAGTGCCACGTGGAAGGAAGAGGTGGTAGTGCAATGCTAATCCATCATGTTCTGGTTCCCTCCACCTCTTTCTGCCAATTCCAAGGCCCAGCCAGACCCACCACAGTAACAGCAATGCCACAGGGAGGTTTCCCAACAACAAAACCCCCTCAGTACTTCTGTACTTTCAGTGACCAACATGTTAAAGGATTACCTGGACAATTGCTCAGGCACAGAGGGATGACCATGGCAGAGGCAATGCTCAGTACCTCCTGGATGCCGTAACACTGTAGGTGCAGAGTGACACCAAAGCCACTGGCATTTCCAATGATAAGCGATGACTTGCAGGGTTTTCCACATGCTTGTCCCTAATCTGTAAGTGAATTACCATTCCTAGCATCAGCACTCACTACTCCAGTTTGGCCAGATGTCAGAGAGACTGTCCCAACTACTGCTTTGGGCAGCAGGAGCAACCAGTTTGTTTCTCAGTAATTTGGGATCTCAGAGAAAGCAGAAAGAGACACAGTTTTGTTTCACTCAGTGGAAGACAACCAGTAGGCAGACACTATCATATTTCTAAGCAGAAAAACAAACTAAACAAACTCCCAAACCCTTACCTTGCAAAAAAGCCCACATTTTTACTGAGATACTACATTTCTGTATATAATAGATGGTGGACTTCTATGAAACTAGTTCTGTGCAAAACAACCAGTAACTTCCATAATGCCAGAGCAACACCCAGCTCTATGTGGCAGTCCAGCCTTCTGGAATACTGCTAGAATATTCCATGGCTGTTACCAACAGTGACTTACTGTCTCCTGCCCTATTCAACAAGAAAAAACCCCTTAGATTGCAGCTATTTTTCCATTTTAAAAAATAATCCGTTCCTTTTCCAGCCCCATCCTTTTCACTTTCCAACTGCTAGGAGAAATGCAAGAACCGGGGAGAAGTGAGAACAAGACAGCATCATACAAAACAGATTTCAACAGCTGCACTGGTAGTTTCAACACTGCTGCTGAGAGATCCTCAGGCATGAGCCTGGGTAGTCCCGAGATGAGGATGCTGCAGCACGTACCGAGTTCTCCACTGCCTTGCCGAGCCAAGATAGTTACACGGGTTCTTATCATTGTCTTGCACTCAATGTAGTTGCTTACACCGGCGTAACGCCCGTCTCCCATCTCGGGATACTCCCAAGATTTTGCGCAGAAGCAGTTAACGAAGCTCCTTTTCCCAAAACAGCTCAGGTGTTTCCTGTGCTCCCCGCAGCGCGGATGAGCCAGTGCGATTCTCCCTTTCCTGGGGCCCCCGCCGCCCCCAGCCCGGCCGAACCCGCGCCCGCCTCCCGGCGCGGCAACAAGGGCATCCCCGGCTCTCCCGAAACCTTGGAAACCCAGGAGAATCGAACATACCGGGAAAGTCGCGGGCTGGAGGACACCCCGCCGCCCGCACGGGGTGTTCCCCGATGGCTGCTGCCGCCTCCCGGCAGCCCCGCGACCCCCCAGACTTGAGCAAACCAATGGTGATCCTCCCCGCTCCGCGCCTTCCCCCGTCCCGTCCTGTCCTCCGGGGCACCCGCGGAGCCCAGGAGCGGCCGGGGAGGGGCGGCAGGCAGGGAACACCTCCCGGCCATGCGGCTGCGGGCGCCCCTTCGGGGGAACAAAGGCGGGAGCCAGCGGGCCCGGCCCCGCACACCCCCCGCCGCCAGCCTCCCCCCTTGGGAGCTCCGCAGCCTGGCCAAGAGCACAGACCAAAAAAAAGATACTTTTTTTTTTTTTTTTTTAGCATTGCTTTGCGCAAACGCCCCTTTCTGAAAGCGTTCGCTCTCCTCCTTTAGCCTAACGCGTTTTCTCCTGCCGATTTTTCCTACGGGATGCCCAAAAAGTGCTCGGGGCGGCGGCAGCCTCCGTGCCCACGTTCCCCGGCAGCGCCGCTCCCGGCCGCGCTCCGCAGCCCCGCGCTCTCGGGGGCGCGTCCCCGTGTTGCAACGCAGGGCTGCGCGGAGAAACTCCCAGCCGGGTCTGCGAGTTTCTTGCGTGGGAACAGTGGAGGAAGAAAAAAAAAATCCCACACTTTTCCTGTAGAAAAAAAAAATAGTTTGGAGAAATAGGAAGCCGGGAGGGGCTGCTGGAACAAGGGGCGGGAGGAAACGGCGCGCCTTTGAATGGGTTTTTTCACCGCAATGCTCGAGTGGTCGCGAGTTTTCCCTCCAAGGTTCAGGGCATGAGAAAGACCCTGAAAGGGCCACAAAAAGCCTGATAATTTTCTGCCCCTTTTTTTCTTTTTTCTTAAACATAATCGACTGCCAGACAATCAGAGGTTCGGGGGAATGTGCTAAAAGGCTACGCAGAACAGACATCAAAACTACATTGAAGTTTGGGTCTCGTTTATCACAGGAATTTGAAATCCCAAACCCCGACAAGACCCTTCTTTAGGACGGGAGAGGGGCAGGCGCGTACGGCGCTAATGGATGCGGTCTGCACCGAAACCTTGGAAACAAAGCAGTTGGAAAACTCGTTTGTCCAAAGCAGGGAACCGCAATTCCCGAAACGCGGAGAAGTGAGACACCCTCCTCCCCCGAAGAGACCAGATCTTACAATCCCTGAAGCCAGGCAGAGAGGAGGGGGAAAAAAGCATTTAGAAAACCAGAATATTTTCGCTAATTTTAATTACCCGGCGACTCGCTTTAGCCATTAGAGGAGCGGCTGCTCTTAGTTCGGAAAGCGCGAGCGGCAACGGGACGACACCCAGCAGAGATTCCCGCACCTCACCTACCGAACCGGCCGGAGAGCTGCTTTCTCCTCCGCTTGCTTCCTCGGGCAGCAGGGACGGGCCGGGCCACGGCTCTCCCCCGCTGCAGATGGGCTCCGGCGGCCCCGGGGGCACCGGNGGGAGCCACCGGCTCCGCCCCCTGCGCCGCGCTCCCCGCGCCCGGCCCGGGCTCCCTCCTGGGCTCGGGTGTCCCGCTGTTTGCAAACACCCTGCGCGCCCTGCTCCCGGGGAGGTGGTGAGGGTGAGACTGCGGTGTGCTGTGTTGGAATACTGTCTTGTGCTGACACTCAGAGTGCTGAAAGTCATGTGCTAGAAGTTCAAAAGTACTTATATCTTAAAAATTTCTTACGGGACGCCGTAAAAGTTTAGCTGATTGCATCTCTAAGTCTCCGTGGTGCCAAATAACGTCTTATTGCTGGGTAGTTAGTTTGTGGGTCACAGTGAAACTTGTTTATCTCACTTTCCTGTTGGGAATCTTCAGAGGAGTAAGAAAGCGTGATTTAGGGTTTCTTCTTCTTTTCTACCTTCCCCATAAACCTTGGTGACTTCCTTACACCAGCCTGAGGGGAATGCCTGATTCATTGAAGAACATCAATGGTAAGGCAGTCTCCACGGGCGATAGGACTAAGACAGAAGTATTTAAAAAACACAAAGTAAGTGCTATGAACGCGCCTTCTTTGAATACACTTTTGCCAAACTTTTGTAAAGAGAAAAACTGGGTTTAAAAATGGCATTCAGATTCAGTTGAAAAGCCACTACAATGCTGTGCCTTGTGTAATTTCATAGAATCACAGAATCATAGATTTCTCACTGTCTATAAATATCAAACACAAACTCATTGTGTATCTCCCATTCTTTCACATGACTGTGATTGATCTGAATCATTCCTGACCTCATCATTGACTTCATAGAAATTTAACTATTGCATATCATGACAATTAGGGTCTGTTTGTCACTTTACAACCGTAAATCTGACAACATCTTTGTGAGGCAGGGAATTGTTTTCTTTTCACACACAAGAGAGAAAATAGAGATAGGAATACTGTTGTCAAGGTCATCCAGCAAAAGCAGAGCAAGGGTAAAACCTGAGCAGCTGATGATCCTACGGAAGGATGTGTTGTTTTGCAATACAGGTTTTGCTTGGGGAAGCTTCAAGGCCTCAGGAGTTTTTCACTTGATCTCTCCTTTCTCCTGTTGTGTGTCCTAGTATGATTAAATGCTTTAAAGCAGCCTTCCCAGATTTCTCTTTGTCTGTTTGATTCTGCAGTAAGACAAAATATGATTCTTTACAATCTTCAGTTCACCTTAGAAGGAAAAGTTGGTAGGTCATTGTGGAAATTTGACGTTATCTGAGCAGTGTTTAAATAACAATAGAAATAACTTTATAAACAAAGCATGGTTCATTTTTCTTACCAAAATGATAATTGCTGATTCCTTCCCTAGTTCACAAATGTGGTGGGGTTTTTTTCCATATGTTACTCTTTCTTCTTACTTTTAGGTGTCATTTCTGTATTATTTGTGTCTGGATAATGCAGCTCCCAGAAAATACAGCTTCAATGAGTCACATTTTCAAAATCAGGAGATAACTTTAAAATGTAAGGTGTGTTTATGTGGAAACATCATTCAGACATAATTATAGGATTTGAAGAACGGGGTCCATAGAAAACAAAGAGGTATTTCAATTATTGAACAAAAATGGCTGCTTCTAATCAGCGCTGCAAAGAAACTGAGTTTGTCTTACAGTTGTGTTCACTTTTTTCCTGAAAAGTGACATCTGCTCAAAGGATCAACAACCTTTTCTTTGTGCTCACTAATGTCCCATCTTGATTGATCTGGTAAAAAGCAGTATCTCTGTCAGTAAATAATCACTGTTCTGACCTGAAATTACAGCAGGAAAGTTTCTATCTGTATCACTTCATGGATTTTATTTTTCAGTAAACAGAATGTAAAATGGACTTCCCTTCCCTTTCCCTTCCCTTTCCCTTTCCCTTTCCCTTCCCTTTCCCTTTCCCTTTCCCTT
>VWZT01011096.1:52131-72143 GCA_013397055.1 Pachycephala philippinensis | reverse complement strand
TTACCTGCTCCATTTTCAACTTTTAAGAAAAAGGCAGCCAGGAAGAAACTAGTGTCAGGAGACAAAAACCCCGTGAATTTCCCACATGGGTAGGACATGCAAAATCTAAAGTGCTTAATTTCAGAGGTCTTATTTTTTGAATATCAGCTGTGACTGATATACATATCTATATATCTATATATCTATATATCTATATATATCTCACTGATATATATCTCTCTATATATATATGACTGATATATATTCATAATGTATGTGTTAGTAATTACTAGCTAGAAACAAGTATGAGGGTAAATCTCAGTGTTAGTATATTAATTATCTTTTATACATATATTCATGTATTTGTATTTCTGCATTTTAAAAAGCAGTGAACTTCCTTTGTTGGCTGGTAGACTTGAGTACCCATAGTGGCTTCAGTTCAGCAGAGCAAATCCAACCTTAAGCAAGTATAATGAAGAATTATGTCTTCTTCCTCTGTCTTCACTTGAAATCCTTTATGCAATATGCTTTGTTGCTGGACTAGATCTGCCTGGCCCTAGGAAATCACCATGTTTCCTTTTGACTGGGTAATATTTCTAAAGAAGAATATTGAAATTTGAGTCATTAATTATGTGGCCTGCACGTAAAATACTCATGATCTCAAGCAAACAAAGAGTGCTAAGAAATTACATGGAAGTCTGCAGTGTGGGAGCAGCCTGCAGTGTCTCAGTTACATCAGGTGTTTCACAAGCATGTGTGTGTAGTAGTTTCTATGAAGCTCAATCTACTACCAACCTACTACAATCTGCTAGAATATGACCTAATACTAATAACTCTGAGCAGTTACATTATTTTTGTATATAAATTATTCACCTGCTCTTAGTTAATTGATTACTCAGTGCTGAGATATCACAAAGCTATATATCTTTATCACCAAACAGAAACAGTGCAGCTGCAAGACAAAGACCAAAATCACAACAGCGGCCTGATGGGTAGTTGACAAAAATGGGTAGTTGACAAATATGTACACAGCTGCTTGGTCTCTTATTTTGGCCCCCAGTAAGGACCAGTCTGCAGCATCCACCTTGTCTAAAGCTAGCTCAGTTTTGGGTTCAGAGATTCATTTTTCAGTGTAGATGCACAGTGGAGATGAGAAACAACTCCTGCGTGACTTTTAGTCCTCTATTCATATTATTCCTTTCTGTAGGTGATTTAATTAATTTACTTCTCCATTAACAACTATGCTCTGGTTCCTATAATGTAGGTCAACTAATTAAGATATATAAAAATATTTCCCCAAGGTCATTTGTTTTGGGAACAATGAATGTGGGACAATTCCTTTTATGTGAAGAGTTCAGATCATTTCAGAAGAAGCAAAATTTTATAAATGGTGACTTTGGTGGTGAAACATATTTCTAACGAAGATGCAGTCCTGCTCAGAAGAACTTCCTTAATAGCTGGAGCAAATCTATTTGACATTGCAGCAGGCAATTACAATAACTTCAGTAAAGGGCACTACTTTTGAGACGAGGTGGAGTGTACTACCTAAGTCCCTTATGCTTCTCAAAGTTAGTTGGGTTTTGTTTGCAGCCATGAAATGTACTTTAAGAACAATTGTTCTTTCGAGGCATTGCTCTCACTGGGAAAAAAAAAAAAAAAAGAGAGTACATGGCAGAGATATCAGAACTGTTTTCTGTATCAACTAAGAAACACTGTATCAACTAACAACGAGTTCTGTTGAAACAAATGTTCTTACGTCCAGAATGATCTTTGCACTTCAGGAGGTGAAGTTCAGCAATTGACTCATTACTCAAAGTTCATTTGAGCTGTTGCACAACCTCAGTTGAGAATTCTTTTCAACTGGAAAAGGTCTTTTTAGCACTGTGAGAAACAAAACCAAAAAAATTCCTCTTAAATGAAATTATGTAGGTAGAATGGAAATTTCTTCTACTCAGCTACTGACATGCTGTCATTTCTTTTCATTCCATAGCACCGAGATAATTTTAAGATTTTACGATTAGACCAGTCCTAGAATTTCTTGTAGTGATTTCTAATTCAAAACTGGATGTGATATTTATTGCTGATTCTTTTTCTACAGGAACAGTGAAATTTTCATCATTTGCTACCTACAAGAAGATACCATTGCAAAAAAATATAGTTTTGATAAATTTTATTTACATTCAGAAATAGAAATTTCACAACACTTAGAACTAGCCAGAGTGATGGGAGGTTTTTACCACTGTGCTCATTTTTGCAAGCCAGTTAATTATTCACTCTGACTTCCCTTAAGTCCAAGTCTATCCAATGTTGATATTTATTCTGTGTTTATGTTCCCATTACACTGCACACAGGTTCTTTCAGTCCTTACTATTGTCTTTGAAGCCTCAGATATTAAAGAGCCAGTATTTTCAATTTAAGTAGCTCTCTGTCTATATTAGATATATTTATAAAAGTGATGGGGGTGGGTTTTTTATTAACTTATTAAATTAAATATTTTGCTCTTGCATACTCGTTTTCTGCTGTTCTGGCTGTTGAAAATACTCCTGTTCCATCTGCTAGGCACCATGTGTTTTTGCAAGACAGGTATGGAGAACTCATGCACGAGTGCCATTTCTGCTGGTTCCACACCTGTCCTGCAGTCAGGTTTTCTGCAGCACAATAATTTTGGAGCACCAGTTATGATTTATGCTGAGGGTTCTTTTCAGAAAAGCTCACTGGTTTAATTCTAATCGATGGCTTCAACTCCTCTTCTGGGAAAAGACCTCTTATCAGGACAGGCACCTGTGATAGCAAATCCTGGCACAGAAACAGGATCTGTGAATGGAGGTGAGCCAATGAGTTTATTAGAGAAACACAGCTATGGAAACAAAAATCCTGGGTTAGTTTATGTTGCCATCTGAGCAGGATGCACAAATAGTAACTGTATGAGGACAAAGCCATTGAGATTTAGCCAGAGAAGATATTAATAGGCTGTGATAATCTCTAGATAATATTCCTGCTTAGTGTTTCATTATATTTGATAGGGATTTTTAAGGCAGCACCTATCACAGCAGAGAAACCATCTGACACTGCTCCTACAAAAATTATTGTGATACAGACTTGCAGAATGCCCTGACACCCCTGGGGAGCTTGGCCAGCCATTCAGTTATGTTTCTTTTTCCTTCTGTTATTAAGGAAGAAGGAAGGAGGAAGAGTTACTGAGATGAAAGGGTCTGATACGTGTCTGCTTTGTGGTCACTGTGGTGAGGACCTTCCTGGAAGTGTGCTCTCAGTAATCAGAAGAAGCCAGCTCAGATAAATACCTATTGACGAAGTTTTGTTGCAACAAAACAATTGCTAATTGCTATTTGCACGGTCCAAAGTAACATAAATAGCTACCTTTGATCTAAATACCAGCACAGGCAGGGGCTGATAGAGAAATGCATCTCTGAAAGTCAAGGGTGTTAATTAATACCAGAGTCTACCTCAGTTTCAAGGTTTCACTTACAGCCTTGGCCAAAAAAATAGTCTTTTCCCAATGCTTTGTTGTCCATTGCAGCTCCTACATTCTCACCCTTGTTGAAGAGCTTCCTCTGTGAAATAATTTTTTTTCTTCACTGCAGCATGGCATGGCTAACTTGCCAGATGTTAGAGACAGCACTATTGACAAAGTAGATATAGTTTTATTACTTTCTCCTTTCTTATCACCCTTATTTTGCTGGCACTGCAGGGCTTCTCAAAGCTGGGAGTGGTGGAAAGTGGCTCAGTGTGTGAGATCTTGCTAGTGCTGCAGGGCCACAGGATGTCATGGCTGCTGAAGCGAGAAAAACCTGCCCAAATGACACCTCTGTAGAATCCCACTTGTGGGAAATGTGGTCTCCGTGTAGCCAAGGCCACAGTGTTTCATTAGAAACCCAGATCAATCATTCCACGAAATGTGAGCTAGTTCATGCATTTTAATTATGTTCCATACCGAGAAGTTTCCTCTGCTGGAGGAACATCTGACAACATCATATCAGTGAGTCTGTGTGTGACCTCTGCCACAAACACACCCTCACTCTGCCAAGTGATGGTGGCAGCAGAGGCCCTGCCATACTCAGTGCTTTGCCAGGTCGGTGGTGGCTGAGCTCCGCCTGCTAGGACACATTCAACTCCCTCCACAGAGGGAAAGCTGGCCTTGACCTCCTGGGCAGTGTTTCACATCACTATTTCCATGTCAGGAAAGCTGAGTCAGGTACTGCTGGGACCAGAATATTCTACCTTTGGCTAACTCTTGTGGTTTGATGAATCTCTGTTTCGTTGGGGAAGGAGCAAGTGTACTTGAATGCAGTGAAGTTTTACTAGCAACAAGGATGCCCACAGATAGGACCTTGGGGATTTCTCAGATTCTGACCTTTAGGTCAGATGCCTAATCTGTTACCAGCCCTGCTGAGATGGCCTGTTGGCTTGGGAATGATCCTGGTGAGGAGCTATCCTTGTGAGAACTGCCCATAAACTTCAGCCAACTCAGAGTTTTGTTGTGTTTGGACTGCTGCCATGCACAGCTCAAATTCTTGTCAAAAGTCTCTGAAATGAATGAACAATACAGTGTGGAAGTTCTCCCCTGCCCCTTTGCCTCACACATCCCAGTTATACTAGAAATGACTTCGAACCTGATCATGCATTGTAGGGAAATGTCTCCTGGTAGCAGAGGATGGTTAATGATGAATCTCTATAAGCAGGTTTTAGAGCATGAGGTTTATTGGTAGGGACATAGCTATAGGGGCCTTGCTTGGAGCTGCCAGCCACAGCTCGAAGCAGGGCAGGAAAGCAAGAGGGAGCAAGAGAGAGAGACAAGAAAGTAAGAAGTGAGCAGTGAAGAGTGAAAAGTAAGAAGTAAAAAGAAGTGACAAGAAGTGAAGAGAAGTGCAGAGAAGTGTAGAAAAGTGCAGAGAAGAAGTGAAGTGCAGAGAAGAAGAAGGAAGAAGTGAGAGAAAAAGGGTATAGAGAGGAGAAGAAGAAGAAGTAGTGAGAAGAAGTGAGAGGAAGTGAAGTGCAGAGAAGTGCAGAGAAGAAGAAGGAAGAAGTGAGAGAGAAAGTCTAGAGAGGAGAAGAAGAAGAAGTAGAAGAAGTGAAAGGAAGTGACGAGATTCTCGTGTACAATACAATAAATCATCTTCTGTGCTGAATATTCAGATTTTCATCAACCAATCTAGTACAAGACACAAATCTTATATCATTTACATATAGCCTATAAGAATCCTTACATTACCATACTACATTACACTTTAAACCCTAAAAACTACTTCTTGGACCCTTGCTGCTAAGCTAGCAGGGTCTGCTCTGACCCTTGGACTTGTCAGCAAACAGAGGGCTTTGTTTCATCAACGGGGGATTACCTTCAGTCGGCCAAGCCATTGTTTTCTGGTTGTTCAGTAACTGGGGTTTGGTATCTCAAAGCTTGCCTTCATTTCAATCTCGCCTGCAGTTTCCACATTGTCAGCATCTTTTGCTATGTGATCATATTTATAAATCTTTCCTATTTCATCTTCCCCAACAATGCATGTCAAAGGGGAGAAGGGGGTGGGAAGAGCTGCCTGTGACAATAATCCTGTCAATTGCTGCCTCGTATTTTCATTAAATGTGATACTGGCAGCACATGTGTGCTGAGTTCCCCTCACTGCCCATGACAGTCACAGAGCAGCTCCAGTCCTGGCACAATCAGCAGGGGAACATTTGGGGGTCTCCCAAAATGGGGCACTTCAGGGGAAGCAGAGAGAGTCACCAGGAGCCCACAGCAAGTGCAAGAGTGTCTAATGGGACCTGATTGTGGCCAGGGACACTGGTACAGCCCTCACCCATTGCCCTGCCTTGTGCTAGACACTGCAGTTTAAGGCATGATGCCAAGATGCCTATAAAATCCCAGCTATTTTATAACAAAATTTGAA
Organism: Pachycephala philippinensis; assembly: GCA_013397055.1. Lineage (NCBI taxonomy): Eukaryota > Metazoa > Chordata > Aves > Passeriformes > Pachycephala > Pachycephala philippinensis. Next base: position 66,258 of record VWZT01011096.1, on the reverse strand, counting down.
ACATCAGTTGAAGGTAAGGGCTAGTTTTCTCAGTATTTATAATGTTTCTCAAGCAGTGGTCCATAAAGGAATAATAGCCTATGAGACCTGAGTAAGTGGTCCCCAGCTAGCCTACAAAACCACATTTCATAGAAAAAAGACCGGGGAAATCCAAAGGAAACCAGTGAATCTATTATAGTAGCCTAATAATGTTTTAGTCAGTGCTTTTGCATTTCAAGATGCAAGCTGAAATGTGACTATTTTATTTTCAAATGCTTGGCCAAACCATTCAAACGAAGCCTCATCAGAGGTGTGATTGTTTCTTTAATCTCAGAAAGGACATCCTAAATAATTGTGGAGAACGAGAAAATCCCCTTATAGTGGATGCAACAGTACAGAGGTGACTCATGATCTAAAGGGCTAATGGCTGAGGATGTGACTGGTGTGTGACACACAAAACCAGGGGATCAGACACGGGCAGCGTGTGCAGGCAGATCCTGGATGAAAGCACGTGCTGCTATTGATGCCAAGAGCTGCCTACACTTTACTGGCCTCACGTTGTGTGCTGCTCATGGCCATCCTCCGGTTCCTCCAGACATTATTCCCTTGTGTCCTTCTGGGGATGTGTTTTTGCTTGAGGTAGCTGTGCTTAAGGACTCTTGTGAAGCACAGATCAGGGAAAGAACACCAGGCTCTTGTCCTTTTCTACTACTCAAACCTCTGGAGGAGCTACCCTGAAAACTTTGTTCATAAGAATATTAAAGACAACACATTCTTGATGATATGGGACAGTCGATGCATAAAAAGAAAAAGATGAGAGATCTAATGCAATTTTGTTTTAAAATCTAATTAGTTATTTGTCAAAAAGTGAATTGGTTACATTCATGTTTCTGTGAAATAAGTCAGGCGTCTTCAAGATATAAGTCTTCAAGTTACCTAGGAGCATTAAACTAATATTAGAAATGAAAAATCCAAAACGTAGTATAAATATTTAATCTACTTTCATGTTTTCAGACTTTCGACCTCATCCTGTTGCCTGTTTTTGGATTGTATTAAAGGACAGAAGTCTAGTCACTGATTTTTTTTATTTTATAAAAGAAACAAAACAGAAACATTAGCATAGCTCTGAAGTATAGTTTCATTTTATTGAGTATTGTTAGTTATTCTTAGAAGAGAAATCTTTTTTTTTCCTTCTTGGGAGTTTTTTTTTTTCAATTTGCAGGTATAAAAATGACAGAAGAAACCAATATGAAGTTTAAAATGAGCTGAAAAAAGTGACAGTCCAAGATGTGTTTAGGTCTTTTAATCTTATCAACAAGGCACAATATTGAAGAACTGAGAGACGACCTTCAGAGGGTTTTGTGTGTAGTCAAAGGCATAAACAGGAATATGCAAGGAATACAGTTTGGTTTTTTTCACATGTGCTTGGTTAACACTGTAACTCTCTACCTTTCTTGTCTTTTAGCCACATAATCAATGAACTGATAGAAACAGAACGCGTTTATGTAGAAGAACTTCAGAGTATAATAGAGGTAAGAAACTCTTCCTAAATTACTTCTTGGTGCTTAACATCTAAGTCATCACTGCAGGTGCACATCCTTCATGGGCTGAGCACTCCCACCTCCTGTTTATAACACACAGGCTGTGTTGGCAAGATAGCTCAGCCTTGGAGATGGAGAATGGGAAGGATGTTTTGAACATCTTTCCTCAAGGCTTAAAGGAAAAGGCACCTTCTCTGGCCTGAGCCCACAGAATGACAAATTGCATGGTTCTGGAAGTTATGGACAGAGAAGGAGTTAATAGTGTGTCTTTTCAAAATATTACCAGTAGGTCTCAGAAGCAGCATCCTTGATGCCCATGGGGCCAGACACTAAATTCTGTGAATGTAGGTTTGGAAAATGATTCAGGAAAAGGAAAGGCCCCCTCCTACTCCTCTTTATTGTCCCATGTAGTGCTTGAAAAGCAGAAAAGAGCATCTCGTGCGGCAAATATAATTCTTGAGCTTTTGAAACTGATAGGATACCAGCATACTCTGTGTGTGTGGATTCTGAGGTCCCTAATCTGTGGGAGGACAGAAGCTGAGTAAGGATCAATCATGCTTAAATTTGGGTGGGACTTGAAGGACATGTGGTTGCTTCTTTATTGCATTTGATCTGTGGGAGCTGGCAGCTCTGGCAATTGATATATTACTCTTGAGTTTAAAATCAGAATGTTCTTCTCTCCAAGTTTTTATTGAAGAAACACAATCCAGTTTCTACAAGAAACAAAAAAATAGTCAACCCAAATACCACAGTTCAACAAATAAATCCAAACCCACTCTTGTGCAATGAAGCAGTGTAGCAGAAAGATATGTCTGTCAATCTTAGCAGTCTCCATCCCTACATGACCAAAATGGCTTTTGAATCCTAGACACATCATTTCATCTATTTTTTATTAACCCCATAATCTGTCCATTTGTGGTTAAAATGTGTTTGCACAGTTATGGGGTAAAATCTCTGGGGAAAATCAGAAGCATCAGAAATTCATGGGAACAACAAAGCAGCAGGCATGGGAAAAGCCTTTGTTTGCTCTGTGGAGAACAAAAGCACATGGACTTTGGGCTTTCCAGTGCCATAAACACAGTACTCCTTCCCTGGTAAGAACAGGCTGGTTTTATTTTCCACTCTTCTCTGCAGGGATATGCTTCAGAAATGGACAATCCCAGTTTAGTACATCTGATTCCATCTGCACTTCAGAACAAGAAGGAAATTCTTTTTGGGAACCTCCCAGAAATCTACGATTTCCACAACAGGTACATGGGAACTGGTGGTTGTCCTGCATTCTCGGGTGCTACCATCATCTCCAGTTCTTTTCTGTCAGGTGCTTTGTCATGCTCACACAAACACTGTCAGGAAAAGTCATCCTCACTCTGCCTCTGTGTGTCCTATAAAACACATATGTAGAGAACACCTCCAAGATCATCTATATAATCTTTTTTTGGTGAAGATTGTACCCTTTGTGCATTTACTGGTGATTTCCCCTGGCAGGATCCATCTTGAATGTCCCTTGTGGTCAGTATTTTACTACCTCTCTTAGTACACTGGTAGATGTCACAAGACTAAATCCTGATATTTTTTGTCTGGCAAAACACCTCTGTGAGGAAGTTTCCTTAGTGTTCAGCTTATTTGTCCTGTATTTCTGTCGTTAGATCAGAAGACATTATATATTTGACAGCACTTTTCATCCTTCATTTAAGATCACAAACCCTTCCAGAAGCCATGTCCATACTGTGGACAAGGAAATCCAGAGCCCATAACTACAGAATACCAGTTATGAACAAGATTAACCTTTTTTCAATCAGCTTTTAAAACATAAAGCTTAGGGTGTCTTCTGTAAATTTCCTGCTTTTCCTAGCCTTGCTTAAGCAAAACTGGCTGTAACCAAAGTGGGAATTTAGGAATTCTTTTGAATAATAATTGCCTGTAACAAACAGTTGAACAAAATAAATTTTAAAAATCTCTTTTGAAAATCCTAATGTTCTGCCAGAGTAGTTAATACATAGTAGAAAAATTATTTTCCAGTTTATATATGATTTTGAAAGATTGTGTCTGCCATTTGGAGAAAGATATTCCTCTCCCTTTGCAAGCCCAGTCTTTCTTTCCCTAAAGGCTTAGTGCGTGGACTGTCACTGCAGAAGCTTTTGGACTACATCCCATATTTTCACTGCTTGCTGATTGAGCAACTGCTTCTGATAGAGCATTCCTGTCTTTTCTAGCTGTTCTGAAAAATCCTCGTTCCCAAATGGAAAGCAGGTATTTGAGCTACACGTTGGAAACAAATTTCAACAGCCACAGGAATCAGATGTAGCAGATGCTTGTGAGCAGAGAAAATATGGTAATATTGGTGATTCAGTGGATCAACTGTGAGCCACATCCCATTTTCTAAAATATATATTTCTTGGTGTGTCAGAATTGTTACCTTCACCACTGAATCTTCATGCTGCAAAAATGAAGGCTTTAGGTTGGATTTACACAGAAGCTATCACACAGTGTGAGTGGGATTTTACATTACTCTTTGCTCTTTTTTTCTCCCTCTCAGGATTTTCCTTAAGGAGATAGAAAATTGCATTGAAAACCCCGAGCTTCTTGCCCGCTGCTTTTTGAAAAGAGTAAGTATATCCTTTTGCAGGTTTGAATGAATATCTATGGTCTTATCCTACAGTACTTACAGATTTACTCCCATCTTTTCACTCTGTTTGCTTTTGTGAATGAGGGAAACTCCTCTAAGCAGCTATTCCCAAATTAAGTCACAGTTACCAAGCATGTATTCTGACAGCTGACCTTCACCTTGTTTACTGACAGGAAGAGATCTGTTACCAGTGTTTTACAAGTATTTTAATTCCCATTTAAAAGGAAAAACCCAACAAATAACAGTGATCCAAATGTTTATCATGCTTTTCATATCAGACCCATCTGTAGCAGGAGTCTGATCTAACCCAGACACCACCCTGCAGCAAATAAGCAGAGAAGGGTATCGGTGTCGCAGCAGGACATTCTGAGTGCAGACAATACATCCTGTTCCTGCTTTATCTTATCTCTCTCTTCTCTGCACCATTCAGGACACTTGCTTCCCTAGAACTGGCCCAGCAGAGTCTGCTGCTGTCCTTGCATGGACCCCACCAGCTCCATAAGACTCTGTGAGGTCGATTCCCTTTACTTCTTCACACAATTCAACAAGTGGGATTCTCCCCTCTGCTGTGAAGTGACTCCCAGTGCCCAAGTGCTGCAGCTCTCTCTGAGAGCTCCCAGTGATGTCCCTCCTCCGCCTCCACCTCCAGTCAGGCTGACCATTAGTTCTTTCCTGCAGCACAACCAGAGGTGCTTGTTTATATAGCACTCATTCAGGGGCCCTACTAATGAGAAAAAATCTGTTTTGGTGGTTTGCTACTGCTTTCAGAGTCTGACAAAACTGCGTGAATAAGGCTCTGTGTTTTGCTCAGGAAAGGGAATGAGAAATGGGAAAATCTGTCCACTGTAGTCAGAGGCACCTCCTGCTTCTACTGTATGCTACAGGTAGCATTTGCTGCTTTTCCAGGGCAGACATTAAATACAGACAGATTTGGATGAACTGGTCAGAGGTGCTGAGCACTGCCACATTACTAAGATTTAATGGGAATTGTCAGCATGTGATACTTGCAAAGGGTATGCTCCCAATTTACAAATGGGTCAGGCTGGAGAGAATCATAAATGTGATTATATGTCCATTAGATTATTTTCTGTGTCACAACGAAGCATTTAGAGCTTGAGTAAATGACACTACTCAAGCATATGTTGTTATCCTAAGATTCAGGCAGGAAAATATTGTGGTGAAATCATTATGCAAAAGAGGATAAGCAGTCTTTGAAAAATGCAGACCTTTGAAACCCAATAAATGTAAAATAGTCCATGTGTTGCATATATCCCTAAAGAATGAAGCTAAATAAAAATTCCCAGATAAGAATTCTAAGTAAGAATTGATCCTATGATTCTGCAGAAGTTTCAAATATTTAAATATTTGAAATATTTAAATATTTCCATATTTAAAGATTGTCATTTATGTCTCTCTGTAAAAATGGCTGTTGAGCCCACTTCTCCTCACTATTCTACCGATATGAAAACAGCACTAAAGCTGGAGTTCAGGTATGAAGTGAAAGTCCCTCTGTCACCTTTGCTCATCAGTTTCTGTGGCCTGGTCAAGCCACGCTGACTCTATCAAATAAGAGGTTAAATCATGCATTTGCTTTCTCCCTATTTCAAATTTCACACTAAGAAAGCACTAGTTTCTCTCTTGAGATGTCTCTGCTCGCACAGTAGCACCTTTGATTCAAGAACTTGCCCTTATGTTCTGTTTTTAGAAGAAGCCACATAAAGTCCAGAAATGTGTTGTTTCTGTTGGACTGCCTTTAGGAAGCAGAAACAAAAGTCTGGTTGTGTGTTTGTGTTCCCCATGATTTGGCAGCTTTTTTTGCCTTCCTGCTGAGCAGTGGCTTCTGGCTGCCCCGTGAGTTACGGCCGTGCTTGCTGTGACAGGGGGAAACAGAGGCAGCTGCTGTTCCGAGTGATGCCGAATTTGGGGAGGAAATTCACATTGTTGCAGGTTCTCCTTCTCTGTATGGGTGTGACCATCCTGCCACAGCATCAGCGTGGGCCTGTGATTAGGAACAGACAGTTTTTTTAGATTCATACTTTGAAGAGTTCTACCCTGTCTGATCACACTGGGCCTTTTCAGCCCTGATTCCAGAGCTGCCTGAAAGTATCCTGAGAGCTGCAGTGAGACAGTCTGGTGCCAGAGTCACTCCATCTCCTGCCAGTCATTCCTCTGCCATGTCCCCACACACTCTCCTACCTCCACCAATGCCACCTGATCAGCTGTCACCTTCATCTCAGGTGATGAGAGAAATAGGCTGTGGAGTCTCTCTCTGGCTTCTCTCTGGCTTATCTCCTGGATCATGGTAGCAGAATCTGGTAAAAGATGAGCCAGAAATGCCTTTCTTTTTCTCTTTCCCACTTTGCCTGACCTCGTTTAGGTCATGAGCTTCATATGAACTAAATTACAAGTGAGTCAGCTCAACTTTACCCACATGACAGCTATTTTGCCATCACCAAGGTGCTTGGCCTTACTTAAAGCTCTGTGTGGTCAAGGACTACACAGCTTTCAAAGACAGGAGGGATGTACGCTGAATACCTTGCAGAATGGGTCTTCTGGTGCTTTATCAGCAACAGGAGGGACACTCTGGGCTGATCTGCTGTACAAAGGGCTGTGAAGAAGGCAAGCTTACCAAACCAGGGCAAGAATGCCCAGCATGAAACCAAAGGTGTGTCAGACTGCTTACCAAAATGTGCCACGTGATGTGTCTGGCAGGACTGTTTCAGTGTGGATTACCACTGTTCACTTACTCATATTGCTAACCTTAAAAAAGGGAATAGTTTAATAGGAGCCAGCAGTTGGGGCGTTTGGTCATTTAGGGAGAAAGAAGCATTTACAAAAGGAATCTACCTGTGAAAGGACAGTAGCAGCTGACCAGAAGCCTGTAAATTGGATTCAAAGGGCTAAATTCTAGTCTGATGCAATATTCATTCATTAATCAGCAGTCAAAAAGATAATTGGAACTGTGCATAAATGCCATGTGCATTGGAGCTTACAGAGCTCTCAGGGTCCAAATCAGCGTGGAAAGGAGAAGCGTTACAGGAGGGAGGAGCATGGTGTAAAAGTACCAGCAAGAAGTCAGAATCTTTGCATGTGAAAATAGAGATGTGTGGAATATGTAAGACTGGGATTTGAATAATTAGACAGTCAATTATTTCTTGGCATTTTAGAGTCTGAGCGTAATAATTTCATCAGGAATTTTCTATTCCTAACACTGTTGCAAAACTTAAAGGTGCAATTAAAGATGTAAGTATCTGGCTGAGCAGGTGTCACTGATTTAGGCAGCAGTAGATTGCATTGGCATAGGGTGGTTCCACTATGGCAAATTACTGGTAAATTGTTGGTTATTGTACCTTTTCTTTATGTTTAAATTGGTTCTTTTCTCTTATTCCTAATAGCACTCTTATCTGTTGCTGTCTCTGTTCTTCTTACCCAGTCCAGTTATGTTTCTGTGGGCCAGGAAGAGATTGTAATTCCTGATTATGCTTTGTTGCTATTTTTAGCTTGTGGGGTTTACCCCCTGCTAACTTCCCTCTAGGATAACACGTACAAACAATTGTATTTTTTTGTGAAGGAAACTCTGCACCTATTTTGAAACAGCTCCATTAATACTCTATAGAGTTGCAACAGCAGAGGTTTTTGTATTTCACAATCCTTAACACAGTGTGGTGTTGTGTCACAGCTCTGATTTCACAGCTGGTTCATCAGGGTGATGTCAGGATGGGTCTGCAGAGGAAGACAGCAGCAACACTGATTTCTTCTAGTAACTGTACAAAAGGAAACACTTTCCCTGCAGCAGGAGTGTATAGGAGCTGTCTGGTGGGCTGAGAGCACAGAGGCAAGATCTGGGAATTGCTGAGATTTATTTTTGGTGTTTTCTTTGATTTGCTGAGGTCACATCCACCAGGGTAGGTGCAGATGAAGGTGGGAAGCTCCCGGCTGGTCAGGTCCTGCTCAGGAGCCTCATGGCTCTGCCCCATGGCCCCGGGGCCATCTGGGTGCACATTCAGCAAGCCCGGGACTGGCAGAGGAACACCCATCCCTGCATCCACCCACGCAGCCCAGGGAGCTCAGAACACCCCTCGCTGGGCTTTTGTAGAGATTGTCTCTGTTCTCACTGAAGTCAGTGAGATTTTTGCCATGGACCTCAGTGAGAGCACTTGGAGTGTTGTCAAAGCTAAATAGAAGTAAAGTGAATCCACCCACTTTTAATTTGGACAGGGTTTAAGTACACCCCCCTGCCTGGCCTGGGACATCAACAAGACAAACTTCCTCCTTTTTAATCTGTACTTGTACTTTAGAGAGCCAGCACTATTTTCAAAGTGTGTCGAACAGGCAAACCTTAGCCACATGTTGACCATCGTTAACAATTACAGTCTGTGCCAGTATTGTCAATAAAATTGTTAATAATTTACATTTCTGTTTCTTTTTTGGTTTTTTTTCCAAACCATCAATTCACCCCCCTGAAAAAGATACCAGTTTTGCAATTGGATTATGTGCCTTCCAGTCTGCAGTCTCCTTGCTTTGTGTGAAAAGTGAGGAAAAAAATCTTACTTTCAGGTGTATTTAGCTTAATCAGAAGTAAAAAGCAAGTTTGGTGGTTTCAATATGTTTTTACATACAGAATTATTCTCATGTAAGAATTACTTCATGTCTTAGAATGGAAGGTAAGAAAAAGTGTGATTCAAGAAGGATGCTCTCTGGATTCTTTTTCCTTCTGTTACCCGAAGTCTCCTTTTCTTGCAGAAGGAGGACCTCCAAATATATGAAAAGTACTGTCAGAACAAACCAAGGTCTGAAGCTCTCTGGAGACAGTGTGGAGACAGCATCTTTTTTCAGGTGGAATTTCATTGCACAATAGCAGTGCAAGACCCTCAAAGCTCATTTTCCTTCTGTATCTCTTTATTCTTTAGAAACTCTAGTGTAATACCCAGATTTTTCTGCATGCTTCTTATACTGATGGCAGGTGCCCAGTGTGTGTTGAGGTGTTCTCTGCAGGAGCCTGGGTAGGTAGAGCAGGAGGTAGATTTCCTGGACAGGAGCCTGACTCTGCAGGCTCTATCCACACCAAACAAGTGCTGGCTTCTTTGCAAACCCCAGCTGATTGCAATCTCATCGGCAGGGAATGCCAGATTTCGACACCAAGTTGAACTAAACATTAGCTCTTGTTTAGATATATTTTCACTGTGGCATAAGTAACCTGGAAATTCCTATGCAGGTGGAACAAATTTCTCTCTCAATTAATTCACAGACATATAATCTTCAGATTGTCAAATGATAAATGATCTCAGTGTCTTGCCTGTGTTTCAAGAAACAATTGTATTTATTTCTGTGTTGTCTCCTACAGGAATGTCAGCGTAAATTGGACCATAAGCTCTCACTTGATGCTTATCTCTTAAAGCCAGTTCAGAGAATCACCAAGTACCAGCTGCTGCTAAAGGTAAACTCTCCATGACAGTGCAAAGAATTCCAATGTACATCTTGTTTTACTTCCAGAATTTCATATCAGTCAGGACTACCTGGAAATAAATCCTTGCTCAGTTCTTCAGCAAATACTCTCCATTTTTTACTTGTAAAAATGGTAGAGAACAGTCTTGTACAGATATTTGTATTTTAGATTGGGAACTGCAATCACTTAGCAGTACTTATATACTAAGTAATAGCATTATACTATTATATGTATAGCTCTCCCTATATAAAGTAGGATTTTTTACATAATAAGTATTTTATTGTCTTATTTATCGTTTATTTCTCTTTAAACAGAAATTGAGCATGGCTTTATTGGATCAGTATATGGTTTTACAATTTGAAAACAGGAACTGATGCCTTAAATCCTGTTTCTAACATCTGTCCCTGTTTAACAAGTATCTTTCAGCTCTCTGAACTGATATTTTCCCATGGTTGTGACTCAAACCTTTCCGAGGGAGCCACTCCCTTTTGCTGCTTCTTTTTAAAAGACACAGCTAGGAGCAAATTGTCTGTAATTTTTCCACAGGGTGAATATGTGAACTTCCCTCTTGAGTTGGCTGGAACCATGAGTGGTCCATGCTTGCAATTCTGGTCTGAACTGGGCAATAGGAAATATATTCACTCAAAACAATGACTTTTTTTTTTTTCTTTTTTTTTTTTTTTTTTTTTTTTTCCTTTTTAAGGTGGTGGCTTAAATTTCTGTCTCCATCTCCTCGGTTCTTAAAAATAGTATTTACTGACTTTCCCTATGGGAAGGTCATGAAGGTGAATTACATGCTGTTCTCAAGCCTTTGGGCTAAATGTAGTGTTGTGTACGGTCATGAAATTTAGCATTGAAATTTGCAACGAAGATTTTAGGTTGCCATTTAACTTGCTAATAACTACCATGGCACTGCTCAAATTGTGCCAGTTTGAGCCATGGGAGGACCTGGTTGGCAATTCTTGTGCAGTATTTCTGTGAACTGCTTATTGACATCATGTAAAACTACAGATCCCAAATATTGAACAGGGATATTGACAAGGATGCAACTTCACTGGTTGCAGTAGATTTACATCAACATAGTCCAGAAACTGAACTCTATTTCTTGAAACTATCCTATGAGAAGGGAAAAAATGTCAAGGTCTCCAGGAAAGCAAGAGTAAACCAGGTTTTACTTTTAATTTGAAATATGACTGTAAATAAACCCAAGATTAGATCAAGGAGTAAGATTCTCAAGCAAAACAGCTCTCAGCCATTGGGGTTTGAAGCTGGTCAGACCAGTTTCGTACTTAGCAATAACACATTGGCACTGGCACTTACTTTGTCAGGGTTTCTGAGATCTGTGAAGATGGTGCACTCCTTCCCTGGCTCAGGAGCATTTTAAAATGTAGAAAAATGGAAGCCAGGGAAAAATTGGTAACAAACAAGGTGCTTAAGAAGCTGTGTGCCTTGAATGGTGGGCAGACTGGATTGGAATTTTGGGTCACAACTATTGCAACCCTCTGGTTTCAGTCAGTTTAGCTATATGCTCCTGCTGATACAAGCAGCATGCTCACTGTACAGAGATCTATCCTCATCCCAGAAAATGTGCAGCAGGTACTACAGGAATGTATCCTGCTTTTACCTTCTAATCCCTGGTTACCCGAGCACTTGAGGAGAGACTGCTGCTGTTTGGGGTTTGCAGGAACTACCTTTTTGCAGCCCTATTTTACAGGAACACAAGTGCCTCAGCTTTTGGATTAAAGTATTTCCAAACTCAAAATGTGGAATGTCAAACCTGTCAAATTCAGACTACAAATTAATTTGTATTTTTAACAGTGGGAGTCAGTACCTTGTGGAACTAATTGCAAAGGAAAATGGGGAATTCTCTAACACCTGAAATAATTATATTGAGTTTCTTTTCTACCAGATGTAAAGAAAAAAAACTCCTGGATGTAATTCCATGACATGCAAGGAGTTAATTGTAAACGTGTCAGAATGGTCCTGTCTCATCTTAAATGAACCCTTAAAACTTGAAGATGTTCAAAAGATCAAAAAGTGTGTCCTCAATGACCACCCTGGTGAATGTCGTGTTTGGTTTTGTTTGGGGTTTTTTGTCCCTCCTTTGTTTTCCTGTAGTTCTGCTACTTTGTCTCTGCAGCACAAATTCCAGGGAGCATTGTCTTATGGTCTCTTCTGGTATAAGAAGTTCTCAAGTAGCTCCCATATATTTTTTTAATCAGGAAATGCTGAAGTGCAGCAAGAATTCAGAAGGTACTGCTGAATTGGAAGAAGCCCTGGCCACCGTGCTTGATATCATCAAATCAGTAAATGATTCCATGCACCAGATAGCAATCACAGGATATGAGGTAATTGCTGCTGCTGCTCCTGCTCGGGTCTGAGCCATCCCATGTTCCTGTCATCACTGATCATGCTGTGCCTGTGGCTGGTGCTGTGCTTTACAGGAGCCTGTGCCACATTCCTGAAGGATGCCACTCAGTGGTGTGTCGTGATGACCACAAACACATCTCAGCACACCTGTGATGTGGAGGTGGGGTGTGAATGTGGGGACATGGTGGGGCAAATGCAGGACTTTTGAGTAATTGCACCCAAAACTCATTTGTAGGTGACAGGTGCAAGTGTGGCAGAACTAACTTAAGAAATTTGCTGAAACTCTGTGACCGCTGTTCAACTCAAGTGTTTTCAAATCTTTTGCACTTGGGAAGGAAAATCTGGCTTCCATTTAAAGTGGGTAATGGAATCCATGCCAGTGACTGGCAAGCTTGTTATCTGAAATGTGAAATAACAACCACGGTGCAAATCAAAGGGCACCAATATATATCTCTGCAGAAGCTCCATTGCAGTCATATGACTTTCAAGAACTAGTGCTGACTGTATGAAATGAGTCCTTAAGTGAGAAGTGGAAGTGATTGACACATAAAGGAGAAACAGGCCCAGCAAAATGAGGCCTGAGAATCATGTGGTTGCCCATTTTGAAATAGCTGCAGGGTGCAAATGTCAAGAAAGAAACAATATACTGGAATTATTCAAAGAACTGTTACATCGGACTTACAGGCTTTAATCCAGAAAATCTATTTTGTGTGGAATCTGACTTCCTGAGAAGGTGCTGAGGTCTATACAGACAATGTCTGGGTGGGAAGTGTTATTCTCTTTTCCAGAATGGGAGTGACCTCAGGAGTTTTGATTTCTATAGTTCTCCTTTGTGCAAGTGCATCTGCATATGGTAGCAGAGGAACCCATGCCTGCTGCCAACATGATTTTGTAAATAAATTTAACTGCTTGCTCGTTTAACTGCTTGTCAGAGATCCACTGCTGCACACAGCTGGAGATGCTCCTGGGGACTGTGCGTTACATTTGCCATGAGAATGTGAGTTCTTCCTGCAGTAGCTGTACTGGGTGGAAGGTGAAGCAGTGGCCACCTCATTGTACTGGCAAACACTGAACAGGTGTGGTGATTGTGCATCAGAGAAACACCACAGGTCATAAACATAACCTTAGATCTCCCAAACCTGACAGACTTAAATAAAGCAGCATATACTTAATCCACCCTGGTCATGGCTAAGTCTGAGTGCCTCAGAGATTCATTCATTAAAAGCTCTTTAGAGCCTGTATATTATTATTGCAGACTTGAACCAGCCAACATAGGGATGGGAAGCTCATCGATACAGCACACCTTTTACCTCCTCAGTTTCCACTGTTTCTTACTCATTCCCAAAGAGAAAGGTAGCTTTCCTCTCATGTTTCTCAGTTTAAATGCATATAGTTACAGCAATTTAGAAAAAAATTTGTTTTGAGAAGAGTTCTGTAAAGGGATGGGAAGAAGAGTTTGTCCAAGAAAGGTAACATATTATCCTGAGCAGAGGGGATCTATCCAGATTCCTGTCCATATAAAAGTTGAGGTCATCCTTTTGTCTATTCCTTGCTTTAAAGTGTGAGTGGTTTTGTACTCAGGAATTCAACAGAACATTCCTGTTCCTTTTCAAATTTTACTTTTGAATTTTCCAGCCTTTCATGAATGCCAGATAGTAAATCTAAGGATTAGATTTTTGCCTCTGCTTTCTTAGCTGAACTGGAAAATATGGTACACTGGGACAAGGCCACTGTTTAGCCCAATGCTGACAGCATTCCTGAGCTGGTTTGTTACATGATTATTAAATGGGGTGAAAGTGTGAAAGAGGGTGCACCCAGTAATTTCTTCTCCCTGTTCCACCTGTCCCAGGTACTCAGCTGTGGTGCCAAATGAACGCCTCCCATAGCTGATGAAACCACACCCCACCTCGTGGAGTCTTTCCCACATAGCCATGATAGAAATACTCGCCTGGAAAACCTTTGAGAGGGATATTATGCCAGTAGGAAAGCAGGTTTTGTGACAGCTGATGAATGCTCCTAATTGCATAGGATATTTTGTTTGTTGGACTTGTGCACATGCAGATTTGAGGAGCTAAACTCTTGTGTAAGAAATTGCTAACATGTAAGTCTGGGGTTGGTTTGGTGTATTTTTTTTATTTTTAGGCAAAACCACAAAAAAAAAAAAA